>SMLS01067870.1:0-93322 GCA_004785975.1 Popillia japonica
TTTTTTTTTTCTCTTTCAGTATCCACATGTGCTTCATTTACATATGTAAGTGCTCGAATTTTTCATATAGAAATACTCTCTAAGTAATTATTCGTTAAATAGGTTCGAAAATTCCCAAAGAATGTTCCTAGTTATTACCAGTACGTCTCTAGAAATTTGTAGTTTGTCGTATAATAATTATTAAATTCTGAATTAATTGATCACTACATGAAAATTACGAAAATATCTTGTGTAACATGTAAAAAATTTACTCTAATTGTAAGAAGTACCTACGTATATCGCAGTAAAAGCCGAATTTGCACACAAAATATGTTACATTATTTTTCGACATTTTTGAAGAATTTAGGGCTCAAAATATCTATATAAGTACACTTTTCGTCCTGGCGGCTAAAATGTCATGTAAACTGTCTGTAATCTTCAGGGCTTGCCTTGTTCACATTACCAAGGATAAATACCTGACGTTTTGTCTAACTGATCCCGTCCTCGTTCGGTGTTAAATTTACACGTTAGCCGCTATCTTATATTCATACGGCTCGTGCTCCGCAAGTTTTAGAAATAGTTTTGAACATTCGAACCGGAGAGGTGAAACTCAAGCTAGTTGTTGTATTCAAAAGAAGAGAAAGGAAAGAATTACCAAGAGTAACTACAACAAAACACTATGATTGCAATTCCGAAAACACCTGCAGCGCATTAATCTGAGTTCATCTACCAAAGTATCGATCATCGATGAAATATGACGGCAAATTAGCTATTCACAAATATTCACTGGATCTGTAAGTGCTGAAATAGGACACTAATTCACTATTACCCACAGCACACCAAACTCTTGGATCCAACATTTTGGTGTCGGGCTCGTTCAATGTTGATATCAACGCGGCGTTGCCAACCGTTGCTAGTAGCAACAGAACAGATGCACTGCATCTGTTCTGTTGTATTTCTAACATTTAATTCAGTTATACTGCTGCTAGATTGGTCGTGTTATAATTCGAAATTTGTATATGGCTAAACAAGGAGAAATTATTAGGTACTGCATTATGACAGGTAATAGTAAAGTATCACAACATAGATTTAGGATATAAAAAGATTATTCAGTCCTAGACTACAGTTGCCTCAATTGTACAGAAGTATAAAAAGACAGGAACTATTGCAAATAAAAAAGACCAAGGCAGCAAAATGAAAATTACAGAACGTATTAATAAGATTATTGATCGTATTGTTAACAACAGCAACAACCTTAGTTTGTCTGCAGAAAAATTAGGGCTTAACAATGAGTTTATATTTCAACAGGATCGAGACCCAAAGCATATCGCGAAGATTGTACAAAATTGGTTTCATATCAATAGGATAGAGGTAGTGGATTGGCCTGCACAATCGCCGGACCATAATCCAATTGAACATTTATGGTCCATTTTGGACCAAGCCATTTCGCGCAAACGACCTACTAATGTTAATTCTCTCAAGACCATTGTTAGCGCTAAATGGATGAAAATTGACAATATGACAGAAGGAGGTAGAATCGATGGTTGTAATGAAACTAAAGCAAATAGTCGGATATACATATATTGGTATATATCTTTATAGTGCAGCAGCTATATAATTTTCTGATTCGGCATCACAACGAAAACAAGTTATACGAAAACCTGCTATGTAAAAGTCATTGTGCCTGAGACTTTCAAAACTAACGCCAAGAAATAAACAGCCCAACGAATGGTACTAGTATCTAGTAGGCGCACTAATTTTGGTTCTAATCAGCTTATGCATGGATGTTGCTAATTTTTCTGTAAAATGCATTTTCAATATTTCTCCATATCAAATTAGTGTTTCTCTCAACCTTCTTTGATTACTGCTCTGTGCGACGAATGGGAATAGCTTTTTTGATCGTGCGGGTGTATAAAGTTACCATGCCAGTATGCAATGTCCCCAGCTGTATGCTGCAGAACATTCATGTTATAGGTACATATCCATCGACATATTACCTCAATAAAATTATATTTGCTGAACTCAGCACAAGCAATCCGTTAGTAAACGATGTAAAGCAAATAAGTATGACTGGACGAATACTCTTCCATTAACTACATGTATTACTAAATGCTCTATACATTACTGTTTTTGTGTTTCATCATTTGTGTTTAAAAATATGTGGTTCTTAACGCCTTATAATGTATATTATGTATCAAAATGCTGAGTAAAGCGTTGAAGAGAAAAAACATCGTTACAACGTTAAGTCAAAGAGGAATAACATGACTCAATAATGGGGATTGGAACTGGTTGCAGAATTAAATAAAACAACGCTAATTTGTGTCTATTATTGATTTATTGTAATTAATTGATTTATCCCATTCCTCATTTTGAATGAATGTTGTTCTGTGCAGTTGTAAATATGAATCGTACATCATCAACGTCTATCAATATTACCAATCTCGTACTACTGACAGCTTTGTTGCTTCATTCAGTGCTTGTTATTGTTGCCTATTGTCATCATAATATTCAGTTAAATGCATATCTTTGTATCTTATATTCAGTTATAATTACTGTTTGTTAAGCGTCTACCGTCGGCAATCGTTTCGTAGTCGAGATGTGGTCGTCTCTGGTAGCTTGTTCGAAATATTTGGTATACTGCGCATATCCGTGCGGTAATAGTAACAACCGCCAGGACACTGTGGTAAGGCTTTGAAATTTATGATGTGTTGCTTCATTTAATATCATGATATGATTGTCAATACGTACTTACAAGTGTTATGGCGTTTTTATTTTATTTTTAATGTTGCTTAATCCTGTATGTAATCTATGTTGTCACAAATATTTGGTTTTTGACCATAAGTTTCTGTTAGCACAATATACCAACTTATATTCAATTTGTTTTTTTTTTCCAGCAACTGAAAGATGAACTGTGTGAGGTTGTGGCGGAGATGGAAGCGCTGGATTCGGCAGACGACGGGAAAAATAGTAATAAGACCAAGATGATGTCGATGGGGAGAAAAAAATTCAACATGGATCCGAAGAAAGGCATCGAATTTCTGATAGAAAAAGGTCTACTCCAACAAACAGCTGAAAGTGTTGCTCAATTTCTACATAAAGGAGAAGGACTAAATAAGACAGCTATAGGAGATTATCTTGGCGAGAAAAATGAATTTAACGAGAAAGTTTTACAAGCATTCGTTGATTTACATGATTTTAGAGATCTGATATTAGTGCAAGCATTAAGGTAAATCTATTTTTTAAATGTATTTCAATTTAAAAAGTTTATTTTTGAATAAGAAGAAGTCTGACGGAGCTAGGTCGGGGCTATAAAGTGGATGCCTTAACCCTATAAGCCCACAGTCATTGATTAACTGCTGAACTTTGTTTGCTTTATGAACCTGACAATTGTCGTGCAGCAACAAGTTTTTTTACGGATAGCAGCAGAGCAGTTTTCAAATTTTTAATTGCGTTTCCGTAGGCCTCTCCATTTCTGTAGACCCTCTCGGCATATATGTATTCAATAAACAAGGCTCCTTCAGCATTCCCAAAAACAGTTGCTATCATTTTTGTTTTCCAGAAAATTGTGTCCTGACCTTTTTTGGCGAGGAACAGCCTTTATGAACCCCCTGCATGGATTCTTGTTTAGTGGGAGGGTCCCAGTAATATATATGTAATGTGAGCTTAATTTAAATGGATGATGTTTGTAAAATTGACACGAATTGTTTCTCTGAAATACAAAGTCTTTATTGACAATATGTACAAGTTACATCTAAATAACATACCTGAAATACAAAGAAACTACATTCAATGTCTATTCTTTGTACGTGTAGGTACTTCTAACTTTAAAATAATAATTAATTGAATTCAATATGACTTTTATTATTGTCAGCTGTCTACTGTCTATATTACTTATCTACTGCCTACTGTTTTATAAATCATAATTATTATTGTAGGCGTAAGGAAGTAAACATCCTTACATATATATATAATATATCCCCGTTATAGTTCGAGATAAAAATGTTTTGCCCGTCTCCAACTCAACCAAATTTTCTTGAGAAACTTCTTTTTTGTACAGTTTTTGTTCAGGTGTAAGCGCTCTGGATATCCACCGAGCAGACACATTGCTCATACTTAAATCGTCATACAAAATTTTAAGGACACTTGTTTCGGATATACAGGCTTCATTGCCAATGACAGAGATCTTTACACGCCGATCTTTCACTACCAAATTTTCGACTTTTCGCACAATGTCTTCAGTTCGAGCTCTCGGCCCCATCGAAAGAGTTTAGACTAATATTTTACTTGGAAATAAGTGTATCCTTCCCATATACCTCAACAATTCTTTCATGAATTGCTTTCGGACCATTGCCTTCTTTTGTCAGGAACTTTATTACGCTGTGATGTTCAACCTTAGTTTCACCCATTTTCTCGCTCTATAAACAGCACAAACTGAACACAACTTATCTACTTGTACTTCTAACAGTGACAGCAATTTTTCTATAATTTGTTTGACATCGTCACCCTTTTGTTTCATGGCTAGGTAGATAACATAAAAATACGCCCTCGTATATTGCAATTCGTATTATCTACGTTTTCGTTTAAATGAGTATGCTTGTATGTCTGAAATTACTTTATATATGTACTTATGTACTATCATGCACAGATAGAATGTCCGGATATACGGAGGGCATGGTGCGCTCCTGATACAATATCGATTGTGCCGTCAAGCGAATTGTATCAGGAGCGCAGCTTGCACTCCGTACATCCGGACATTCTATCTGTCCCTGATAGTACATAAAATGAAGGAATACGTACCGGCAAAACTAGATTTAGTTTGATATAATTATTTACTACCATTTAAACAATATAATATCACATAATACGAAAATGTATATTTCTCTTTTTGTCCTTGTGTGTAAAGCGTTTTCCATAAAATTGAAACATTTAAGTCAATTACGTAATCTGTTTTCTGCTCTGCTCAATAATGTAAAGCATTTGAACATATTTACTAAACCGAATTGACTTGTTAGGGAAATATAGAAATGATCGTTCAAATTCCTGAAGCCATTTCTTGTTTGATGAACACAGAATATATATTTCTAACTGGAAACTGATTTTTAATTTATTATTAAGTCTGATATTACTGGCATTTAGCATTTAGTTCGAAAAAAGTAGAAGGATATCCAATGTAAAAATAGAAACGTTTTGTGTAATGTTTAAAAAAATACAGACCAAACTTGTTAGTTTTTTGTGATTTCTATTATAATTGTTTAATATATACATACATATCTAATTAAAACGTAAGACTATAATAATCTAGATTCATTAAAACTTCTGGTTATAATGGTGAATGTTGCCAATTATGTATATAAGTATATTCTGGTTCTTGTGAATGTTTACGTCTGCATATAATTCTCATAACAACCAATATAATATATACAGTAGGTCAAAAGGTAAATGTTCTATTGATGATTTATTTAAAAATACGCATTTTTTCCCATACATGTTTAGACGTTATTAGAGAAAACTACATACATATTGAACAAAATATTGCTATTACATTACATCTTACTCTAAACGTCAAGACAAACCCAATAATAACCTTTGTATTTTTCGGTAATTAATAAATAATATACAAGTACTGATTGAATATTAGACAGTAAATAATGATATACAGGTTTTCCTAATACTTGTCAAATGAATAGTGTTTAATAAACTATTGCTTTAAGAATGCCATCTGATCATCTCGGAATATATGATGCTGGAAGTATATGACATTTTTATGGGAAAAAAGTGGCAAGTGTAACACGATTATCAAAATAAATTTCCGCAACGTTCAGTTCCAAATGAGTAACACTTTTTGCTTTACACTAAGGAGGAAAATTTCTGAATATTTTTCAAAATTACTTAACATGCTTGCTTTCGTGTCCTCGTAAAAAATAAAAATCATTTTTTTTCTTTAGTTCAAAACTATATACCATGTGAACGCCTGTGAGTGGTTGATACCTAACTGTGTACGCTATATTCTACTGTACAATTGTATTGGTTTTGCAACATTTAAGCCGTAATATAACTTGCTGCATCTTAGTTCAGCGATACATTTCCTATCGAGCGGGTGATCTATCTAACTAATACATACCTCTAGTTATTTCCGCATAATTCCATTTTTAAAACGACGGTTATCACTAAGAACGTGCTTTATTGAGAAATTTGTGAAGTAGTCAGCGCTAGGACGTATGAATTCAACTGAAATGCGCATGCTAGTATGGGACAACAACTGTTTGTCTATGGCCGCGTTCCGAATTGTGCATACTGCGTCATATGTGACTTATGCAACGAAAAATCGCATAGAAAGTTTTCTTGCGAAATCATTGCCAAATAGAAGGTGACCCTGTCAGAGGTTAGAATGACACATACAAATCATGGGAAAAAAGGTAATGTCGTCTATGCATTCTATGCGCGCATAGAATGCACGTCTCGGAACGCAGCCTATCACACTCACAGTTTGCATAGATAGACTTGGTTTTTTTGCAGGCGATGGTCCGCTAAATACGCCAAGACAATTGTACAGCAGAATATGGCGTACACAGGTTGGGTATCGACCGCTCGCAGGCGTTCACATGATATACAATGTGTTCATAAATGTTTGAGATGAGAACCATAGGCAACCAAATATTCAGATTTGTACTGCTAAACAAAAAATTCCTTACAATACCTAATTTTAAAACTGTGAAGTCTTACTTTATTCGATTAAAATACCTTCAATAGCTCTCAAAAGAACAGGTATTTAAAATGTGCAAAACAACAACACGAAAAACCAACGACGAACAAGAAGCAAGATAAAGTTTAGGCGAAAAAAGACAAGAACGTGATATAAACAATATGACAACCGATGTATGCTATGTACAATGACAGGAGAACTTATTCTACTGCCAACTTAAATTTCAAATTGTCCTTGATCTCAAACATTTATGAACACATGTTAGAAATAGATATGCCCATGGTTACTCCTACAATGAGAAAAACGTGTTCTTATTACCTCAGAAATTTTATGTGCAAAAGCAAAATTTTTATATGAAAAATTAACCGAAAAAGAACCATTTTATGCAAAAGATATTTGAAAGTTTGCGGCGAACGTGTTTCAAGTAATATAGCTGATGTAGCCTCCTTTCGAGAAAAGGTTTTGCAAGTCATTGTGGAGATGGGCCTGTCCGAAGACCAAATACATAATGCAGACGAAACTGCTTTTTTTTGAGGATTTTACCTGAAAATACTTGAGTTCACAATAATGAAAAATCAGCACACGGAAGAAAAATTTAAGCAACATTTATGCCGTTTGTGCAATGTGACAGGATCCCATAAGCTCTCACTGTTGCTGATTGGGACGTTTAAATCAAAGATCATTTAAAAATCAGAGGATGCATGCCAAGTGATTTATGATTTATGATATTAATAAGGAACACTGATACTGCGCCTTGGTGATAGTGATAGTGATCTTTATTCGTCAACAGCATGATATGTGTATGTGTGACACGTCAAAGAGATAATAAAAACACAAAACAAAAAGGCATATAAAACTCATGTACAAGTTACACAGTGCCCAACAAAACTTATTACAAACACATATATAACAATATATGCACATATGACAGATATCCATCTTATTACGTCAACAGAACGAGTGATAGCATGGTCCTGTTTAAAAAGAGTGAGATAGGTATTCGTTAAAGTTATAAAACGGATTGTCCAAAAGAATTTTTTTACAGTTTTCGCAAAACAGTTATTGTTCATGCACTTTATGTTATCCGGAAGCTTATTATACAGCTTAGAACCCCAATAATCGACCGATTGTTATGTTAACTTAAACCTATGAGTTCACGGTTAATGTGTTCTTATTTCTTGTTTCGTACATGTGGAACTGAGAGTTAGGTTTAAAACGTTCTCGGTTTTTGTGAACGAACCGAACACAGGAGAGTACATACACGTTTACAGTGGTAAGTATACGCTTATTCATAAATGCTGTCCGACAGCTTGCGCCAAATTCAAGCCCACACAACACTCTTATGGCTTTTTTTTGGAATATCCACACACTTTCGGCTCCATGCGATGTACCCCACACGAGGATTCCATAGGAAGCAACAGAATGGAAATTTGCATAGTATGCCAACTTTGCCGCCCTGTGTGTGCCGATGTATTTTATCCTACGAATAGTATAAATTCCAGGATTGAGTCTGCTATTCAGTAGTTTTACATGATTTTCCCACTTTAGTTTAGTATCTATTTGTAGTACGAGGAACGAAAGACGAAAAGAGGACATTATAAAGAGTTTGAAGGATTACGGTTTGAAAGATGCGGTTTCAAAATTTAAATAAGGCATGGCAAAATATAAGAAAAAGTTGGTCGCACTTATTCCCATTAGAAGAAGAATGGACTCCAAAAGATTAAATTCCAATTGCAATTTTACGAAAAACAAGTTGTACAAATGAAAATGATTTAATCAGAATTAAGGAGCAGATGCAATAGAATCATTTTTGGTTTGCATTCAGTGAGCCGAAGAAAACAACATGGTAGTGCAAGATAGCTTGCTACTAAGAAAATTAGCGGAAAAAAGCGTGGCCAAATCATTTTAAAAAAGTTAATAACAGTCGACTGTTACTGTTTTCACATCTGAGGTGTATTTGTAATTGGTAACTTTATTCTCAATAATTATATATTATATTGGAAAATCCGTACAACCCTTAAAGTCGAACGACGTCTGGCCCCATGTGTGTTAATGAAGCTATACAGTATGCATTTCTGAATTCTTAATGTTTTTTTTTGTGTTATATCCTTAATTTTTGCAATGTTACGTAGGATGTTTATTTGTACTTGATATTAATTTGCTGAATTTTATGTGTTTGTAAGAACAAACCAGTTTTGGTATCTGCAAATATGGGACATGATTCAATCATACTGAAGACGTACACGCAAAGAAACAAAAGGTCGGACAGTTTCAATAAGTTGTTATATTGTTATCGCTTCCGTAGGGGAGTGACATTTAATGTAAGGCAAAGGGAACATATATAGGTGTAAAGTGAAGTTATATACAAATATATTTTATATTATACTTAATATTTTTAATAAATTGTAATAACGTGGAATACCCGAATATTTTGAAAAAATTGCTGGAACATTGCTATGCCTTAATTACTTAGGATATGACAATCGTAATCCGTTTACTCATGAATGTCAACGCCTGCGAAGGATCAACGTCTTCAAGTGTAAGTTAAATTGGCGCTAGCTGGCGTCCGATGTCGCAATAACAATTAACAAGGGTTGCGGATAAGTAAGGCGAAACCAATTAAAGAAATTTCAATATTTTGAATTATTTAGAATGATTTTTTTACATAAAATTTATAAGATCCTCTCACTTTTTTAATACGAAAAAAAAAACAATACATACATTAGTTGTGACAGTTCATTTAGTGATATAAAACTTTAAAAGGAGAATTATTATGCTGCTAATTGAGTGTTTGTTTATTACAATTTACTTGTATAATAAGGTGTATTTTGCTTTTCCCGACAAAAGCATAATATATCTATTTATAAGTATCTACATTTTTGGTATTTATTATTAATTCTGATTAAATGATCTGGAAATAAGATATTGATGTCTTTTGTTACAGACAATTTCTTTGGAGCTTCAGATTACCAGGAGAAGCCCAGAAAATTGACAGAATGATGGAATGCTTTGCAAAGAGGTATTGCGATTGCCAAGGTGAAAATAATATATTTCAAAATTCCGATACTTGTTATGTCCTCTCTTTTGCTATAATCATGCTTAACACGAGTCTGCACAATCCTAGCGTGAAAGAGAAACCCACCGTTGAACAATTCATCAACATGAATAGAGGTATAAATATGGGACAAGACCTTCCTAGGGAATTGTTAGAGGTAATAATTTCAAATGTTCTTACACAGCATTTGTAGTTTCCAGTTTGTGACGGACGTACTGTTAATAATTTGAAATTTAGTGGTTTATTTATAATTATCAATAGTCACTTATTATTATTTGTATTATTATCATGTACCATCTAAGGTATTAGCTAGTTGGAACTTTGCTTTATTTTCTCGTGTTTAATTTCAAATTTTAGATTTGTGGCGGTACAGTGGAATATTTCTTTATTTTTTATCAAAACTTCTACATCTATTTTTGTTTCCACTTGTATTGCATTGACAAATGTTGATTATCATATGGGATAGTTGTATATACATATAAATTATATTTAAAATTATAAAACTAACATCATCAAAATAGAGCCAACATAAGATAAGTAATAAACTACTATCAGTAATTGAAAAATAAACAAATGGAACTAGCTTAGTTTTTCCCTCTCTACTATTCGTGTCGATGCTTCCCCATGCAGTATGGTGTGAGTTGGCGTCCACTCCAATGATAAACTGGAGGTTAGAATCCTCGCAGTGTCTCACCAGGTTTTTCATTTCATCCGTTGGCGGTGGTGTCGGTGCATTATACGCAGAAGGGAAAATGAACTCCATGATTCTCCCTCCGCTACATAATTTCAACCTTATGGCTACTAAATCTCTAGAACAGAAGTTAAGCAGGGTTAGTAGTTGTAGGTCTTTTTAAGATAAATGCGAGATCTCACTCTGCCATCGTGTAAATTATATATTACTTTATTTTTCGCTGCACCTACGCCTGTTACACGATCCCCAAAGAACCAGGGCTCACATAAGGAAGCAGAGGCTGCCCTAGTATGTTGAAGATTTATCTGTATTACGTACATCTTCTTTGGTTTAGACCAAAATAGGGCCTCAAATCCATGCAATTGAGCACCTTCACGGATTCTCCGTCGATAGATATTTAGGTCTAAGGTTATTCCTTTCGGATCTTCCTTATTCGAAACGACGCGCGTCTTTCTCAGCCCTTCGTTCTGGCCTTCGAGGAGTAAACAATATTCTTTGTAACACTGGTTCTCAGGATAGCGCCTCCCCACACTTTGAGTGTGGGAACAGTCTCCATCAGGCATGTTTTCGATCTCTCGTTTCCACGGTGAAAGACTACTATTACACTTTTATTCGCATAGCTATTCTTGAATTGGGTTGCGGTTGGTGGCTTGCACTTATCCCCTATTATTGCCAACTGCAGAGTTTTAGATCATCCAGTACCACAGCCATCTTGTGCCAGTTTTACCTGAACTCGATACGTTGTCTAAAGTCGCCTCTGAGATTAGTGGAAACGAAATTGCTGACCGGTTAACCAGAACCGCCAGTGAACGACCATTCATAGGTCCGGAACCGACGTGTGGGAGTTCGTATGGTTGCGTTAAAGCTTTCGTCAGAACTCAGCTCGTTGCCAGACACCGACCCCACTGGAGGGGACTTACTGAAAGGAGACATTGCAAATCCTGGAAATTCATCCGTCCCGGGACAAAGTCCGCAAAGCCGTCTCTGTGAACAGGCCCAGGCTAAGGATGCTTACAGGCTTCCTGACTGGGCACTGCATACTGAATAAACGCCTGCATTGCATGGGCTTAGCAAATTCTCCCCAAAGCTGCGGAGACGCAGAGGAAACCCCCGTGCATCTCCTTTCCGACTGCCCCGCATGGACGTGGCAAGGTGGAGCTACTTTGGGGTCGCGACATAGGACGAACCCGGACTAAAGAAGTTATCTCTCGACCAGCTCGCATACTTCCTTCTACACGTGCCGCCATTGAGGAGAAAAAAAAACGCCATAAACATATGTATCACCGATAGTCATCTCCCTCAAAAGGAATAAAGATCTAGAAACTGTAAATAACTGTAAATTCAACGACTATTGTAAATATGTATATTAAAAATATATTTAATACTGAAAACTATCATCTACATATACTATCTACAATAAGGGAAGTATGTGCTGTGATTCACATGGATTTATGTGGCCCTATAGAAGTACTTTCAATGAGTGGATGAAGGTATATACTGTTATTAAAAGATGACCACTCCAAGCACAGCAGACCACACTTCTTCCTACACGAGCAACTGTGTTGGAAGGCCTAAACGATATGGCGGCATGGGGCTTTTTTGGCCGAGCGGCCGCACGGGCTTACCCACCCATGGAGGAAGGAGAAAAATGGGTGCCCGGCTCACAACACAAGGGTAGTTATGTTAATTTCCCTGAATATGTCATTAGTACCCGGGGTAATATAGTTTAGCCACCCCGATCCCCCTAATGACTTCTTCTTGTGGGGTTACTTAAAAGTGTATTTCTACAAAAAAATCTATCTTTAGTTTAAGAATTTCAAATATATTTTCTCTTTTTCCCTTTTATTGTTACTTTTTTTAGAATCTATTAGTTATAAATTTTGTAGAATCGATATATTCTATTTGATTCTTAGAATTTAATTTTGGTTTGTATCTTTATCAGAATTGGTTTTGTTTTGTGAACAATTGATAGTTATAGGTATATCAATATTTCTAGAACATGAAACATAATTAAGTATTTTCCAAATATTATGATTTCCTTTACGCTTCATTTGGTTCAACAGCGTTACTAACGCACGATTTTTACTATTAGCCATCTGTTTCTACACTGATACCTTAGTTGAATAGCGAGTACATAACTGGCAACAACGCAAATGATCGTTCTATCGCCACACTCGTTTGTGGATATGAAATAGACGAGTGTAAACAGACATATGTATACTTTCCGTCAGAATTAATGTCGTCGTCTGTAGCGCAAAACTCCTCACCATTTGATCAAGTACGTCTTCGGCCGGCATCGGTTTCTGTAGGTAGGAGATTTATTGCGGTATTAGTATTTAAAACACCGGACAATTGTGTGGATCAGGACGGGAATTGAAATTATGTCTTGAAAATGTATATACCGATATAAATATATAAAAAGTTATCATAGGTAACTTTAATTTGCAGATGTCATTTTAAAATACTATTAATACACAAAATTTAAATGCAACGGTGGAAAGCATCGTTTTTATTGCTTATTGTATTATATATAAAGAAAAAATAATAATAAACACGGGTATTTGTTAGAAAACTGCAGCTACACACTAAATTAGAAAGACTATTGGGGTTACGAAACTTATTACACTTACAGTTACACACTACCATGCAGATATATGGATCGTTATTCATCCTTATTATTCGAATACATAAATTTTTTTAAATATTTTATAAATTAAAAATAATTTTTGTGTTTCTTTAACTTTTATTTTATTGTTGTCTCCAAGTAAGCATGTCCCTTTAAATAAATAATATAATGAAGCCAAATATTGTTATTATCTTCTTACCAACAACAATTTTATTACAATGGTAAATAGGTATTGGTAAACGTTTTTAAAATCGCCGTCTAAACATTAATGTTATTAATAAACTATTTGAATAATTTTTTTTTTTTGAAGCTATATACCTATTTGCAAAGTAACTCTATTTTTCTATATTCTCCCAACATTTTTAAAGTAGGTTCCTTAATACACTAAATTTATTTCTTCTTCTTCTTGTTTCTTAAGGTGTCGTTGCGTAGGGTGTGTCTTTAGGTATAATAGTCGTAATATACATATATCATTCACTTAATAGAAAGATAGTCTCGCACCACACATAACTTATAACTCCCTTCGTACATAATTATCATCACCCTCTGTTCACCGGCATCACCGTGAAGTTCTTTCTCCCAACGCGGGAGGTTTAATTCAAACCCAAATATGTACTACAAAGGTATGATTTACTATGTAAAGTAAGTAATTAATATAACTCCATTTAAATAAAATCCATCCAACATCTGCTACCTTACCTTTTTTCTTTAATTTGATATACTTTAAAAATGAAATAACCTATTCAATAGAATCAAAACTCCGAATTCCTTTTGTAAACTTCTATCCGCGAAAGCGTGAGCTGATATTCCTAGTTAATTTTTTATTTTTCCACAAAGTGCTTTTTGTCTTATTCGATTTTGCCTCTCCATAAATTTGGGATCTTGTTTATATAATGGCAATAACTACATAACCAACCAACACAACTTGCAAACAGCAATTCTACAGTGCATTATTCATCTACTGATATAACACTATTTCGAATGTTAATCAAAATTACTAGTATTTATAAAACCATGATTAAGGTTACTTGAAGCCACAGTAAATTTATAAATTATTCTTGTTTTGCTCTCTATATTTTTAAAATAAAGTATAATAAAATTAACTGCACAAAATTTAATGGCAATATTAAACTCCATACGCATATCAACTTCATTTTTTTCAAATAGTTTGCTATGCAAACAAAGTGATTAATACAGCCTTATTTGTCATCTATACAATTACTTAATTACCTACCTACTGTTAATCGTAAATATTGCGTTGCCACTCACTTCCTTGTGAGAAAACTATTTGAAGCACGTTTAAATTTCGATATACCTATACATTTTCAAGAAATTATTTCAATTCTTCTACCTAATCCACACAATTGACCCCGGTGTTTTAAATACTAATACCCCAATAAATCACATACCAACAGAAACCGATGCCGGCCGAACGCTTGCTTGGCCTGGCGCTGAGCAGTTTTGATAAACATTGCGCTGTAGACGACGACATTAATTCTGACGGAAAGTGTACACTCTGTTTACTCGTACTCATTGGACCACTGCCTATTCCTAGATAGTTGTCCGCCCATTGTGTATCTCTGAAATATGCGTGCTTAATAATATTTTGGTATTGCTACTATTAATGCGTATCATGTTTTCAGGGCTTATATGAAAGCATAAAGACTGAACCTTTCAAGATACCCGAGGATGATGGAAATGATCTAATGCATACATTTTTCAATCCAGATAAAGAGGGCTGGCTGTGGAAACAGGGTGGACGTTATAAGAGCTGGAAGAGAAGGTGGTTTATATTAAATGATAATTGTTTATATTACTTCGAATATACAACCGACAAAGAGCCCAGAGGAATTATTCCTTTAGAAAATATATCTGTTAGGGAAGCAACTGATAGACAAAAGCAGCATTGTTTTGAATTATATGCTAGCGGTGGAGCAGATTTTATTAAAGCGTGCAAAACAGACTCTGAAGGTAAAGTGGTAGAAGGAAAGCACACCGTTTATAGAATGTCGGCGAGTAGTGAAGAGGAAAAGCAAGACTGGATTACTCGTTTACAGCAGAGTATTAGCCACAATCCATTTTACGACATGTTGGCGACGAGGAAAAGAAAAGCTCAGCATAATAGCAAAAACTAACAAGTCTCGAAATGATTATAATGTCGTCAACGTCCTGTGATTTGTGCCTCACAAAATTTTTTACACCAAATCAACATCTTTTAAGCAGTTTCTGTGCATAGTGCCTGTGTGCGTGATCCCTTCGAAAAGAAAGTGCTTTCTCAAAACAAAAAAACTGAAATACACGAGATTCTCTTTGTGTAATTTTTTTTCCCTTAATTATTAATACTAGTCGAATTTTATTTAAGTTATATTCATGTATGGCTGTATAATGTATAATTATTTATAATTTATTGTTCTGTATGTTGGTATTTAGAACCTTCAATACTTATTTATTTTTTTTTAGTTAGCAATGAACGTTTCTTTTCATTCTTTTAACTAATAGTGCAAATCAAATGGATAAAAGTTTGTTTTCAAGTAAGGGCTGTGATGTGATTGAAGTCAAAGCATTTCGTATATTTCATCTTATTTTTCCAGAACTTTAGGTACTTTGACTTCGAAGCTGATTAATATTTGTTAATATTTACATGATACATGTTTTTATTTATATAGGTATTTCCATTGAATATATTCTTGATGTACGATAAATTGAAAATTTCTGAAAAGGATTTAATTCATATCTGTGGTACCTGATTATTGAGATCTAAACATTTTCAAAAGAGAAAATGTTTGTTATATGTATATGTATGTATACGTATATAAGCATCATGTAAATACATAGATATGGATACATAATACAAGTATGACATTGCGATATATACATATGTGTTGAATCGATATGTATGTGTAAATTACTACTGGTTTATTTCAACATCCATGATGATCCAACATGTAAAGTGCATTATAAATGTTATATTAGTTCCTTTTCAAGGTTCATATTAAATCAAGTTTATTATTGCAGAAGTATCGAACATGTAGTATTCAACACAGATAAAGTTGGTATATATGTATTTATATATGTACAAATGATATGTATGTTTATTTGTTATTTTATGTTGTTCTTGTGTATTTGTAAATAATTAATCAAGCGCTCTACATTTTTTATTCTTTTCTTGTACACAAATTGGAATAAGAAATTTGGCAATTGTTTTGTACAGTATTTTATGTAAATAAAGCGCTGTTTATAAATAGTTGATTTTTTGTGTAAATGTAAATAACTTATCTGAAAAACTGAAACCATTCTCAAACTTTGAATATTAACATTATCTGCAACTAAAATTAGGGATGCGTAGATCGTACTATTATAGCTAAAAACACATACTCCAAATGTAAATAGTAGTTTGGGAAAAGAAGATTAGAATACTGCACTGGTTATGATTAGCTATACTCATAGTTCTTTGCAAACTAACAATAAGACTAGACTAACACTCGACATTCACGGTGTTTCTCTGCACACCATTAGCATTACTAGAACATTTTCTTGACGGTTCACAAAATTGTTTCTGTCAGACAACCGTTGTAAACAAGTCGCTACATTCTTTTTCCCCTTAACTTAAGAGAGGCGATCAAAATTCAGAAACATGTTTTAATCTCAATTCTGATGATCGTTACTCAGTCTGTAATGGTAATATTTGGAAACCCGTCCTATCCATTTGAATAGCCAGTGGTCACTTGTCTGCGTAACTGCACAGTTATATACATATACAGGGTGTATTTGAAATAAAAGTAAAAAATATTAAGAATGGTAAGACACAATTATGTAGAATATAAATCCAAAAAATTTTTGTTCAATTACGAGGCGAATGCCAAAATCAAAATCTCCCTTATAAATTGTAATATACGCCGCCTATGAATCGAGAATATGTTTATCTTGATCAAATTGACGCAAGACATCGCAAAAACAGCTGTCAATGTTTAAAAACTACTAAATAACGCTGATGTGTACGTTTTTTAAAATAGCTTTGAATGAAGAGTTCAATAATATCAATGTGATTACGTATAAAACTACTATCGGAGACTAATTAATAAAGGATCTTTTATTTTAAATGTATCCAATCTATGGAATTACTTTAAACAACGATTGAGTCATTTATTAACTGTAGTAAAAGTAAAACCACTGGGGTGCGTTTGAAATATGTGGATATTGGTATAAGTATACTGTCATGGAGCATGAAAATTATACAGGACTGTTTACTGAATAGTGTAGGATAACAAAAGAGGTTAAAGCTAATGGCATGGAAACCTAAATTCCAAAAAATGAATACTTTATGTCCACGCAGTAACGAATAATATTTTTTCCACGGTCGGGAGTAGAAATCAGTTTCTATGACATCAAAATTAAAACGGAAGTAGTCGATTATTCCCAAGCGAGTTTACATTATGGAGAACGTTTGTGATTCATGCAAAAAAAAAGATAACATTGAAATTATTTATTGACATTTAAATTAAATGTTACATTTGTACAATTAATTTGATAATTCTTTTTGTTTGTTTATTTTGTAGTTAACTTTGTAGTAACTCAACGACTGCTAAATAAATGCTCAAATTCGAATACAATAATTCTGGTGCTACTTACTTCATAATGACAAAATATGTGTTTTTAAGTTAATGAGACCATGGAAAAAATAGTATATACCATTCGGGAGAGATGCTATTTTGTCCTCGGTGCATTGTAGCCCTCGGGCTTCAAATTGCACCTCTGCCAAAATAACGCATTTCTCTCCCTTATAGTATAATAAACTATTGATGTATAATGAGGGTTTCCGAGTGTTGACCGTGTCATGGTAGTAAAATATATACAGTACAAAATAAAAATATAATGCACAAGATATAAATAAACTCGACGTTTCGCCACTAATGTCAGCGGCTTATTCAGGAGCAAAGAGGTAAACTGGTTGGGTACCAGAAGGTCACGGTAACTCGACGTGTAATAGTACGGGAGCTAGCAACGTTTAAAAAACAAGAATTTCAGGTCAGCTGATTTCTTGATGTTTTCCTTATTGCTCCTTCGGTTAGAGTCTGAGCCGTCTGGCGGCCGGTAGCGGTTGCTTATATTAGTGCGCAGCCTACCTATACAGGTAATAATCCTAGATTTTAAAAGAATGTTAAGAAGTGTAATTTTTAATTTTGTCACTTTGGATAGGTTTGCCTGACATACATTTTTTATTGCCAGACATTTTTATCATTGCTAATTACATGCCAGATGCGAATTTTCTTTTTTTTTAAATAAAAAATTCAAAGTATTTTATAATGTCTGGCATTTAAATATTATCTTATTTACGGATAAATAAATCTAAATTTAATTTGCCAGACGTTAATTCAGTTGTTTAACTTTAAATAAACACGATAAAGTGTGGCAGTATGATGCTAGTATCAGAGAGAGACAGATGCAGAATCTATTGCCGAGAATGAGACAGAAAACAATCACACATCGAGAAAGTTGTTTTAACATTTTCACTCACTCCAATGCCAACGCAGTGCTCTCTCTATCGACGAAAAGGACGCCCTGTCGAAGGCTCCCTCAATGTTCAGGAAAGTAACCAACGCAATTTCCTGGTTCCTAAAAGCGGTCTCCACTCGTCGTGTGAGCTCGTGGATTGTCTGCTCGCAGGATTTACCGGTTTGATAAGCATACTGATGCTCATGTAGAGGCAGTTCTGCCAGTACCGAGTCTCTTAGGTGCTTATCAGTTATCTTGTCTAACGTCTTGAGGAGGAAAGACGTAAGGCTGATAGGTCGGTAGGACTTCGCTTCCGCATAGGACTCTCTGCCCTGCTTTGGAATGAAGAGCACCCTGGACCCTCTCCAGCTTGTGGGTATGTACCCCGTTGCTAAGGTTGCCCTTAGCAGAGTACATAGAATTGGGGACAGCGATTCCAGGCCCTGTTGTAGGAATGCCGGGAATATGCCGTCTGTACCAGCCGATTTGAAGGGTTTGAACGAGTCAATGGCCCATCGAATTTTTGAAACTGGAATCAGTTTCCGTGCCAGGTTCCAGTCGTCTTTCCGTGCTCTCAGTATCTGGGCTGGGCTCTGTCCCTCACACCCCTCCCCCGTTTGGATCTGGATGACCTGGGAGCCCGGGAAGTGCACCTCCAGCAGGTGCTTGAGAACCTGTTCCTCAGTCTCTGCCTTATCTCCGTTTGGCATGTTTAGAGTTCCTATTTTGTGGGGTCCTTCTTTCGCTAAGACTTTTCGGATTCTGGAGCATTCAGGAGTGCCCTCCAGTTCTTCACAGAATCTTTTCCATGAATCTCGTTTTGCTTTCCTCAGAGCGCAGTTATATCTTGTTAGCGACGCTCTGTATTCTACCCATGAGCCAGTATTTTTGGCTCGGTTGTAGAGTTTTCTGGTGGTAGCCCTCAGATCCGACAGCTCCCTGGTCCACCATGGTGTATCCCGTTTGCTTGCCTTTACTTTTGTGGGGCAACTCGCCTCATAGGAGGTTATAATGGCAGACCGCACGCCTTCAGCTAGGACTTCGATGTCGGCGGCGGTTTTAATATTTTTTGGGCAGAATTATAGTTCCTGAACCTATAGTCGTTCCCTATAGGCGTCCCAGTTGCAGTTCCTAGGGTTTCTGTATGATATTTTACTTACCTGTGGTACTTCAATATTGAATCTTACGTACCTGTGATCGGAGAGAGACGGCTCATCCGAGACACGCCACTGTTTCACCCACGAGGCTAGACGCGGCGTGCTTACGGTGATATCGATAACCTCTGCCAGATTGGCAGTCACAAAGGTTGGTTTGTTTCCACGGTTTAGGGTTACTAAACAGTTTTCAACAAGAAAATTTGTTAATAACTCACCTCGTCTGTTGGTGTCCTTGCTACCCCACACATTGTGGTGCGCATTGGCGTCGCATCCGAGCAGGAAGTCCCTTTTTCTCTCTCCCGCATGGGCAGCAAGTGCTCTCACCTCCGGGGTAGGAGGTGGACCCTCTTGGTCATACGGAAGATAGACAGCTCCCAGTACGAGGTCCCTTACCCCACTTCCGTCCATCCACTGGATTTTGGCGGTGGTCAGGTCCCTGGAACAGTGATCCCTAAGCTGCAAATAGTTTAGGTTGTTTTTAATAAGCAGGCAAGCTCTGGGACCGGGGCAGTCCCCATGTAGTAAAGTCCAGCCCCTAAACCCAAGGCCGCCCACTTTACCCCTGGATATCCAGGGTTCTTGTATGAGAACAATATCAATGTTTTTACTTACCACGTAGGCTTGCAGCGCGGCGGAGGCTGCGTTACAATGGTGGAGGTTGATCTGTAGCAGTCTCAAGACGTTAGTGCTGTCCTGCTATGCGGTCTTCCTCAGATGGTGGTGTGCGCAGGAGGTCCACCATCTGTTCTTCCAGGGCGTCTGTGATGGTACTTACGGTTCCAGACGACCGAGGAGAGTCCACGGCCATCTCGGTGCCCTCACTGCCGGTCTGCTCGGGAGTGGGTTGGTGGGACGGTCCCGCCTCAGAGGTGTCCATCCGTTCTTGATTGGTCGCTCCTGTCTCCTTTCGACCCAGTAGCCTGAAGAGCACCAGGGAGAATTGGAGGTGCAGTCTGCCGTTGTAGGTGTCCTGCAGGATTTTCCATGAGCTCTCATTCATGGCCACGACCAGCTGCTGGCCCTTGGGGTCAACCTTGGTGTTTACTACTCTCCAGGAGCTCATTGGGAGCAGTTGGTTCTGGATTTTCATCCGGTGAAGGAGTGTCTCCGGGGCCACAGGAGATCCTGGGATCCAGGCTAGAGCCCTCACCGGCTTGGGCAGGTCTTCTTCCTTTACCAAGTTCAGCTTCGCTCCCTCCCATGGGGTGCAGCTTCGGACGACGCCCGCCAGCCACGAGGAAGTACTCGCGTCCGAGCAGGCAGCCGTCAGCACTCCCGCCACTTGGGCAGGAGGTAGTTGCCCCTTCTCGGGTTTAGGTGGGTTTCCCCTTTCAGGGGCCCCAGGTTTGGTGGTTTGGTTTAGTTGCGGTTCCATCATATGTGATCCCACGAGTAAGGGGAAATAAAGGTCGACCCGACGCAGTGCCCTGGTACGTGGGTAAGGCATTTATACAATGAGGTGCGCCAGGTGCCTCAAGGTTGGATCGATAGGGACTGATCTACTATTCAGCCACGCATCCCATCGACTCGACCCTTACCTTAGGATTTAGGTTTTTTGGCGAGGTTGTCTCCTCGCGGCCCAGGCAACTAAGCCAAAGCCCCCCAACCCCCTGACCGAGCAAAAGCACAGAGAGGGAGCCTGGTTTAGCGGTGGTGGAGTGTTCCGAGGAAGCCCACCACCGGCGCCGTTTGTTAGTCCCATGTGCAGGCTCTTGGCCACGACACGACAGCTGAGCAGGGACGTCTGATTCCCTGCAGTTAGGTCGCAGGGAAAGCAGGCCCGTTTATCGACAGGCAGGTCTAGATCCAATGTGTTTAGCATAGAACAGAAGCACCTCGTGTAGGATGTGGCTCTTCACCACGCACATTGGTCTTGACTAGTGAAAACCACTAGTCCTGGGCAAGACAGAGACCGAGGTGTTGGCACATAAAAACACCCTCTCAAGCCCATCAGGTCCTCGCTTCCAAGCTTCCTAACGTGGTTTACACGTCGAATTACCGTGACCTTCTGGTACCCACCCAGTTTACCTCTTTGCTTCTGAAGAAGCCGCTTACATTAGTGGCGAGACGTAGAGTTTATTGTATATCTTGTGCATTTTATTTTTATTTTGTACTGTATATATTTTACTACCATGACACGGTCAACACCCGGAAACCCTCATTATAGAGACTCGGGCCGTGGAAGCCTTCGATATCATTTATACTATTGATGTATTTAGAAAATATAATTATTGTAATAAGCTCACGACAGACAACATATCTCATTGTCAGTAAGCACAAAGTTGAAGACATAAATAATACAGACACAACGCAGTATCGTTAAGCGAACTTTGCACGCGCGATTTAATTTTGGTTCAGATAAAGTTTATGTTGCTTGTTTTTGGTCTTTTCTTTTACTACGCAGGTAGTGTACACAACTTGATCAGTAGTGTAAACATTCTCATAATTTCACAATTTATGTACACGTGCTGAAGTGATTTAATACATTTACTGAGCGCGTGTTAACGTATATTATTATTATAAATAGGAACTTTCACGGTTACAATGTCGATGTCTTCCAAAATCGACATATACATAGAATGCGATTTTTTTTGTGTGTGGGTTTTGATTCTAACTGCAAGCTCTCTGTATATTGGGTGATAATGGTACAGCACTTACCACAAGAGCGTATCTCAAATTATAAGAAAAGAGAAACACTTTGCCGTTAATTTATTTTTATTATCAAATACAGCATTAAGATAGTATTACGCTATAAATTAATATGGGGGTCCAATCACCAATGCCATTCACTAGAGCAATTGGGCAACTTTTACACATATTTGACAAGACAGCGAACGCCATATCCGTCTAATTTGCCTACATAGCGACTTTAAATTAAAAATACGTTTCCTACAAAGTTTACTTTTCATAATAGCTCAGTTTTTTTATCGGGTTCTTGTCAGATGATTGTGAGGGACAGTTCAACACCTGAACGTCATTTTCGTTTTTTCCAGGAGGCGCAGCGTCGACTTTGGTGTTTACGGTTGTTGTCTTCTAATACCCATAACGCCTTGTCGCCTCTAAACCACTTTTCTGCATATGGCAATAGATACATTTAAGATTTATTTTAAATAGTTTTTTCTTGTTTTAATATTAAAGTCGGATTTTTTTTAAACAAACTCATAGTCGCTTTATCCTCGCGGCTTACAGTAACGCGCTTTAACCCACTTTCTGGTAGATACTTCATAATGACAAAATATGTGTTTTTAAGTTAATGAGACCATGAAAAAAATAGTATATACCATTCGGGAGCGATGCTATTTTGTCCTCGGTCTATTGTAGCCCTCGGGCTTCAAATTGCACCTCTGCCAAAATAACGCATTTCTCTCCCTTATAGTATAATATACTATTTCAATCTCAGTCGGGCCCCAAGATATACAAACAAGAGAGGTAGGATATCACCGATATCTAAAACGTGTCGGATTTGCGCATGACGTCACGCGTAGAGTTACAGGAACCGCGAAATTAAATTAATTAAAATAATTGGCGTACAAAACCATTGTTTTTCGTCTATTTTTTTTTGTTAGATACTAAAGAGCTAGTCTACAGTAAAATAATTGAAAATAAATCTAATAATTATCTGTAAAAGTATTGTTGCGTCCTACATATGACATAACAAGAATTATCCAAATTTTAATCTAAAGCTATCTGAAATAGATAATTGTCAATATTAGGATGTTAGTGGTTGTTAATATATCTCATAGAATTCATTTAAGGCAAAACTTTTGAATAATAATACACATACAGATACTAGATCTTATTTATTAATGTAAAAATAAATACAACCTTTTCTCATACATATTTATAGTTACAAACAGGGTTCGTCCGATTTAAATCAACGATTTTAATCAAGCGATTTTTTTATTAAAATCATTGATTTTTGATTTGTATAAAAAAAATCGTGATTTTTTCGAACGGTGGTAACAAATAATTCTGCTACATAAGTTGTGCATCTCTCCAAGAATTGTTGGCTGAAGAATTACAAGTTGGAAGAAATGCACTGGCAAAAATTGTCTTTCGAAGAATTGTTCTTAAGGAAATACTCTCAAATAATTTACCTAGACCCAGTAGAAAAATAAGTAAATGTTCTAAAAATAGCTAACAAACAGTTTTTTTAAGCTTTCTCTTTCTTGAAGTAGAATTATCACAGAGAGCCCTATTTAGCTCCCTAATTTTAAAAAACATCCTACATTTAAAAAATAATTCCTTCTCTTTCAAGGGACAATCTATAAACGAGGATAATTCTATTAACTTCCTTGAATATTTTGCACATAGATTCACCTTGTCCCCATTGAAATCACCGAAAATTTTTTCAAGTGCTGTTATGTGCTCCATAAATTCCATAGTTGGTTTTAGTAATCCTCCTTCTGAGACATGATCAATGCAAGAATATGGCGTGCTTGCTGAGTTTGAGGGTACTACAAATTGTTGCTCTTTTAATCGTTTACAAATGAATCCTTCGATATGCTCTAAACCATCATACTTCAATTCGGAAATATCGTATTTAAAATAAATTTCATCTGCAGGTGTAATGGTTGACTCTTGAATTTTTTGTATAGAGTTGCTAAGAAGCATTTCGGGCAACCCTACAATGCCAGGTGTAGAATCTTCTGCAGCATTTGCGTCAACAAGCAGATCACCTTCGTTTTTTCCGAGAAGATAGTCCCTCAATCGATATTTGAATTCTATCGCATCTGGATGATCATGCAAACCTCCTTTCGCTCGAATGACGCTAAAAAAATGTTCCAAACATCTTGGTTTAACGGATAAGTAAGTAAGTATGAAAACTGGAAGCGTGTTTGCAGATCCCTGAAGAGCAATTGAACAGCTGTATTTGTCATGATGATACCTAAAAGAGAGTTGTCAATTGCTTCAAGTTATCTTTGTTCAATGCAACCTACCTTTTTGAAATGGCATGAGATACGTTTTATTTTTCAAACGGAGCTGCTCAGTGATTTTTGTCATTTTATTTAATATTTCATTTTGTACATCAATTTGTAATCCATAAACATGCCTTCTTTCTAGAGTCTTCTCTGGGAACTTTCACATTGAGTACATCAAACCAATTGTTAACCTGCAATTATGAAGATTACTTTAATGTAATTGTTATTTATAATATATTATTCAGTACCAATTCAAAGAATTCTGCACATTCCAGCCAGTTTTCATTGGAGAGAAATCCAAGACTTCCACATCTACTGACTGCCCTTGAAATTGTTTTAGAAAATAATTTTGTGGCATGTTTAACCTTTTGTCGTTGAGCCCCCTGCACGTGTAGAGTTGCGCTGGTAATCTTATGAGAAATGGATACTTCAGAAGTACCAGTAAATTCCAATAACTTGTCAACTATTTGGACGTTGATCTCGTTTCCATTTATGACAAAACCATAATCAACAAAATTATTTCTAATTAGCTTTATTAGATGTGGTACATCTGCTAGCGTATAGATATTGCACCCATTTGTAGGGTTTTCAAAATAGGGTTTAGTTGGTGTTACACCCAATTCATTATGAAGTGATCTGTTGCCACCACCTAAGTCACTAACAATAGAGACCACATGAAAACCAGCATTTTCGACAGTTGTAATAATACCAAGAAGCTTTTTTTTCGACATTTTCCCTTCATAATCAAAGAACACAGGTTGTTTCCAATGTCCCATCAGGCCTCGTATCAACACCACTTGGGCGTAACCATATGGCTTCAAACTGGTCGGAAACTTTATCATAACAGTATACACTCCTGAGTTTCATTTCATCAAATGACATAATACAAATTTTTTGAAGTGGCGATAAATCTTCTTGTCCAATTACATATTTGTATGACAGATGTTATTATCCCAGGAAAAATTTGAAATTTCTTTTTCCAGGCTTTTAATGTTGATACAGCTGGGTAGGGGTATCCTCTCTTTAACAAAAGTCGATAAGCTCGTGGGCCACTAGCGTACAAAACAATGGCTTTTGCAATATCATCTGTTGTCCAGTTTAATCGCTGGCTCCCATTGGTCAATTTTAGGAGGTGTTGTGGTGAAAAAAGTTTTTCTATTGAAGCTTTCTCTTTTTCCAGAATTGCAATTGTATTTCGCAGTAGTTGCATAGTTTCCAAAGATTCATCTGTATTAACACTGATATCGATTACAAGATTAATATTTGTAATTTCACCTATCACTACTTTGCTGTGATAGTGGCACATGTTAAAATAAATTATAAAATAAAAATAAGCATTATAAAATGTTTTCCCTATTTATAAAAAATACAAATAAATAAAGCTATTACCCTACAGTTACATTTCTACTTCGAATTACAGCCACTTCTGTATCACCTTCACCACCTACATAATTACTTTCCGCTTGATCACTGCAAGCATAATGTAAGAAGAAAATATAAATCAACCAGATTCTAGGTATATGCACATTGTTAAATTTTACATCATATTTATAATAATGGTTGTTTTAACATTGTCATAGTGCGAATACGTGGCAACCATACACTTGATTCAAGTTAATTTAATATAATGTAAAACAACAACAGTGAAAGTAAAATTGATCTTTATATGTAACTCGTAAAGAACTCAATTAAGAATATCCTTAAATGAAAATTCACCTTGCTGTTTCACAGATGGTTGCAATAACTTGTTGTTGATTTCGTTGGGCGGCCCGTTTATTCCTATCAACCCCAGCACTGGTGGATGGTTCGGTGGATGCATAGTGTTTCATTGGCAAATTAATCGTAGGCACAACTCCATTCTTTAAAAGTCTTTTATTTTTCGGAATGGGACAATTAAGTAGTTCTGCTTTCAGGTTTCTGGCATAATCTGATGGTGAAAAATGTAAGGAACACATATGCGAGGTCTGTACTTTGAATTTGTCTGATCGACTGCAAGCCACTTTCCATTTTCCACAAGTGCTGCTGCTTCGTGGAAAACGAAACAACTTAATATTTTTATTAAAAGACTTGCTTTGATTGTCGCTGTTGCAGTTGTAAACGGCGCACCGCATTTTTATTACTAAAAAAATTGAAATATAGACAAGTAAAATTTAAATGTTTATACAGCAACCAACCTGTTGTTTAGTAAAAGTTTTCGCAAAATGGAATGTACAGCACACACGGAGTTGTTTGCTTCAAAATAGCACTACATTATCACATAAAACACAGTAAAAATACTGTAAATGTGTTGAGAAAGATGGTTAGAATTCAAGCGTTTCAAACCAGTTTCAAACGGTCTATTGTTTACTCTACACGTGACGTCATGGTCCGCCATTACATATGCGTGATATCTGCCCCTGGTCGGGCCCTGTTGTTCAAGCGTAACGTATATATGGACGAGCAACACAGACAGAACGTTGAGTCATTCACAGGTATTCGTTGTCTTATGTGTACATTATGGCAAGTTATACGAATACTGAGTACATGGACATAATTTTAATCTACAGAGAAACAGGATAAAATCTTTTACTGCACCCGTATTACTTACAGAAAATCCAACGTCCGTGTTGTGAATGGTTTCGTCAAACAGAAACTCTTCGATCCGCAACCTGTTTACCGATGAATACTGCCTCACAAAAAATGGTGTACTGAATTACCATAATATTTATCACTGGGCCAATAAAACCCACAAGATATCCATGAGAGTTCAGCCCAACATAGGGCGATCATTTATTTGGGCCACATGTACTTCCCGAAAAATTAAATGCGGTATATCATTTAAAATATGTTACCCGATTACTTGGATGACATCCCACTACATGTCCGACGGCAAATGTAGTTCATGCACGATGGGGCACCTTCACATGTTGCCCGACTTGTTTGGAAACATTTAAACCAGGCATTTGCACATTGGATAGGATGAGAAGGAACGATTCTGTGGCCAGCACGAAGTCCCGATTTGAATCTGTTGGAGATTTTCATGTGAGGATATATGGAAAACTTTGTTTATGATCGTCAACGGAAAATTTTAGACGTCGAGGCTCTTCGAGACTGTGTTGTCACACCGGCCAGGTTATGATAAGTTTTGCCGTCGCACAGAAGCGTGCATCCGTAGCTCGTGGTAATAATTGCGAACATTACTACTCTAAGTTTTTGTCCTGTTTCTTATCAAATAGTCCTCTTCAAGACTACCACGAATTATTTGAAAAGAAAAAAATAACTATTAACTACGACGCGATCTCAAATAGTAAAGTATTAATTACCAGGTTATTAGTTAATAATATGTCGTACTTTAATATTGAAAGTTCTGTAATTAAAAAGAAACATAAACACCTGATTCCCATGAAAAAAAAAACAGGCCGAAATGAATAAAATCTGTAGTAAATGTGCGACTTTCTTATAAATAGAATATTTCTGAAAAGACCACATGTGCAATTCAGCTGCTTTCTAAAGAAATGCATTCATAGAGTATAATAAGCATTTATTTAAAATTACATGTTTTTTGTTTTTAATTTTAAACTTTAATGTTATTAACCATAATTTAGAAAATAAGATCTACAACTTCATCCAGCATTTATTAAAATAATTAATTAATACAAAATCAAAGCAAAAGTGTATCTGATATATTTTTGTAATAATTGATTTTAAATTGGACATCATATCATGTTGTTTAAAACGGCAATGTAAGTCTGTAATAAATCTAGGTTTAAATTAACACATGGGGCATATTTTTTAGATTTTCTGTGAATTTTGGTTGTTACAACTTCTCCATGATTTTTCACATGAATGCGCAAAGGTTTTTTTTGATTAAAATTTTTACCACAAGTTTCGCGTATTCTGGGCATTTGGAAGGCGTAAATACATTTGGTTTTTGGTTATGAAATTTTTTAACATAATTTTCAGATTCCAGATACTCGAAACCGTATTCCTACAGTCTTTCCATTCACAATCCACACTTCTATAAAAATACGTGAGAAATGGAAACTACTATCAAATTATCTATCAAATAAACATGTTACTAACTAACGATCACAAAATACACATATAACGATTATTTACCGTAAGTAAAAATTTAGCACGTTAAATGAAATGTACGACTATTTCAACTGACTATTCAAATATTTTGAACTAGACGCTCATTGGCTAGGATCATACGCGACCGTTTACATAGACGCTAATGATAGTTTATATTTGCGTCCTTCTTCAACCATATACCGATCCTTATTTACAACTAGAAGGTCAGTGTCATGAGAAAACGCACGGACTATACATACATGTGTACAGGTTTTTTGGTAATGAAACGGTCATACTTTACAGCGTGTTAGTAGAGCAATAGATATAGCCCAGTTTGCCTTATCCAAAAGTCACCCGTTTTCCAGATATTGTGATTTTTTTGTTTTTTTTGAAGTTCTGTGTGAACTTTAAGTTTGAGTAAAATTAAACTTAAAATTTACGAAAATAAACTCTTCCTCAATTTTTCAGTTTGTAAGTAGGTATAGTTAGAGGACATCTCAGCACACATTATGGATGAAAGTTACGTTAAATACTTGGGCAAATTAAACGAAAAAAAAAATAAAACTTCCCCTTTTGATGAAACTGTAGACAGCATTTCAATTCCTTTTTGGGTGCTGTGGGTGCCCGGCAAATCATTAATGAGCCAACAAGACCTACCACAACCACTTATTCTTTGAAAGATTTTATTTTAACCACTGATGATTTTAATTGCACCGACAGTGGTGTTATTAACAGTTACATATCGGGCCATAATTTCATTTTCTGTTGCATTAACGCTAGTAAACTGAAAAGAAATCCAATGGTGCGTATTTACCGTGACTTCAGAAACATAAAAATTCCTGAATTCACCTTAGATTTTCATCAACTTAATTTTGATTATCTATTTTACTTACACAGTATTGATGATAAAATAGCTTTTTTTAATTTTAATATTCTACAACGTTTCAACACACACGCCCCGTTTATAATGCGCAAATTTACCAGAAAATATATCCCTTGGCTCACTGACAACTTAAGGGGGAAGTATCAGGTTGAATATGAGGTTAAAATTATTTGAATTTTCAAAGATAATAAAAAGGCAAATTAGTGGTTCAATCGAAATAAAATTTATGTTACGTGTTTGGCATATAATGTGGAGTGTGAACACGTATTTTATATGATAATTAGATGTTTATAACATTTGTTGTATTTCGCGCCATACAATTTTGTTACTTTGAGGATCGTTTATTTAAAATTCAAGGAATAAATGGCATTTATATTAGGGTTTTCACATCGGGAAAACCAGTAAAAACCTCCATCTCAAAGCGTTTAGTCAAATAACGTGTAATAACATAAATTATTAGATTTAAAGATTACGTTCCTATTACTTAATGTGTTAGAAAAGGATAACTACTGTTCAACAAGTTCAGCAGTTTTTGAAGAGATGGCGCTCCAACATTTGTACATTTACAACATATCCTAATTGAATGGCGGCAATTTTAATATAAAGTAGGAGTGTAACACCACGAATAACTTTGATCTGACTCCCACCTCACTGTGCTATACCTAGAGATAAGCCTATGCCTATGTCTTTACCTTTTAGGATCATGTCCAACATGCAAAAGCAAATATGTATTGAATATCTTTAGTTTCTGGACAATACAAATGACAAACAAGCGATTAGAAATATTTATGTAGAGAAAACGAGGGCTGCAATAAAAGAAAATTACAAGACGGCCACGCATTATATATTTATTTATAAACAAAAGATTTATATATAAATGAATGCACATGTAAATAACATTTATGAAGAGATAATAATAATATGCAGCGTCTTCATTTGAAAAAAAAATTGTTTCAGTGATGAATATGCTTTTTATTTGCATGGATTTGTAAATAAACATTACTCAGAAATTGAAATAACTCAAACCTTCATTTGCTTGTACAAGGACATATTCAATACCCTGAAAAATTTAATATATGGGCAGGCATCTTGGGGGACTAAGTAATTCGGCCATTGTTTTTAATGATAATCTAAATGGCGAAGTACCTGGATATGGTAGAAAATACTATTCATCCATTGATTACTGACTCTCTCGAAAATCAACTTGATAGATATGGCAATCTCTATTTGATGATGATGAATTACATTTGCAACACGATGGAGCTTCTCCTCATTATGTTCTTCCAGTACGGCAGTGGTTAGGCAATGTATTCCTCAATATATTTTTGCTATGGGTTACTTAAAGCCCATTGAATTTTCACCTCAACTTGAAAATTTAGAAGAACTTCGTCACAGGATTACTGCAACCTGTCGTGGAATTCAAAAAAAAGTTTTTGAAAACGTACGTCGCAGTTTCGAACAACGCCTATATCATTGTTTAATTGATTTTTTCTTCAAAAAAATATGAAAGAAAATTTTAAATAACTAAAAATAAAAATAAAACATCTTAATCAGTCGAAGGGAATTTAAAATAGGGTTTGATCGAATCAATTAATTTCAAAAACTAAACGCCACAATGTAGATTTTGAAGAGACGTGAAGTATACTTCCAGGCTGATCCAGGAGGTACGGTTTTCAAGTAGGTGAGCCACGTTTTGCATCAAAAGTTGTCTTCCTCGACAATACTTCTTAGGTGTTTAAGGAATTTTTTTGTAATTTTCTAGATTTTCAAAGATTTACGGTGAAAGATTTTCAAATGAACATTCGTATGTTACATACATATGTTTACTCTACCAATATGCTGCTATAAAACGATTTCTCTGGACACGCTATATACATATATGTATATACAATATAATACCATGTCATCGTCGTATGTGTTCTGTTATTTTGATATAAATCTTTAGTTTTTTGTTCATAAATACATATATAATATATCGGCATATTGTAATTTTCACACATAAAAATACATACCGACGCCATAAACATAATCTTTTATAATAATGCCACTCTTCCACTATTTTCAAGTATCGCGCCAAATTTAAATTAAAAAATAATTGTCTCATCCTGCAATAGCTATACCACTTTATCGTCGTTTACCCTTTTTCAATGGGATTATACGATCAAGGTTACGCTACATATTTTGAGGATATCTCTTTCTCATATCTTTCTCTTTGTTGCACCCGTTGTAAGGTTGTAAAATTTCATCCACCAAATAATATTATGCTATAATGCATAGAAAATAGTACAAGTGGCGCCGCGTTGTGACAATTTGTGGCGAATGCAAGTAGATAGTTGCCCCTTAAAGCTATTGATGGCGCTGCGCGATAAGGGCAGAAACAAGTACAGGAGAACAAAGAATATGAATGACTGGGACTATTATAAAACCTTAAGAAATCTAACAAATCGCTCATTTAATCTCGAAAAGAGAGCATACTTTGACTTCATATCTCGCTTAACAAATAGTGTTGGATATTTGCCCTAATAAGAAGAAATGCGACATACCTGTACATATCGCGGATCCTGACAAAATTAACGATTATTTCATTAATAGTATACCTTCGCCTAATGTTTCCTCGCAAGTTATCTCAGATGTATGGTGTAGTGCATTTGTTTCATTCTCTTTCATTCCAGTAACGACTGATACAGTTGTCGGCATTATAAATGAAATCAGATCCACAGCGGTGGGGCACGATGGTATTAATATCCGTATGATTCGAATTTGTTCTCTTCAGGTGGTGCCTTTTATACTCACATTATTAACTCATGTATACTACAAAATACATTCCCTTCTTGCTGGAAGCGAGCGCTAGTCAGTTCCTTGCCAAAAAAAAAAAACAGTTGAGGACTATAAAGATCTTAGGCCTATAAGTGTGCTACCTGTCTTATCTAAAATCTTGGAGCGAGTTATGAAACGTGAATTAAAAAAATATGTATTGGATCTCAAATTACTGCCCTATGTTCATTCTGGTTTTCGGCCTGACAATAGCTGTACTACCGCTTTACTGTGTGTCACGGATGATATCTTACGCGCTACTGATGAGGGACTTATAACTGTCCTTGTACTGCTTGATTATAGCAAAGCATTTGACACCGTGAATCACACACGACTGCTAAATGTTCTAAAGGGCAAAAGTTTCAGTCATGCCTCTGTTCTTTTGATAGCAGATTTTCTGTCAGGTAGGTCTCAATGCGAAAAATTAAATAACAAAGTATCCCAACCTCTGCCATTATTACCACAGGGGTCAGTTTTGAGCCCTATCTTGTTTTCTTTGTACACGTCGTCCTTCGCGCAATGCCGTATTTATTCTAAAATTCACTTCTATGCAGATGATATGCAGCTATATTACTCCTCTAAAGCAGCGGAATGGGCTGAAGCTATTGAAAAAATAAATAAAGACATCTGCTATTCAATTAGTGTCTTCCGTGTATTCTCTACATATTAATCCTCTCAAATCACCTCCTTATTTTCGCTAATAAATAGGGAGTCACTTCACTAACAAGGGAACACCGGGGGGTGTCCCCGTCCGATTTCGATGAAACTTTACAGATCGAAAGAGTATCTCAAAATAAGAGACACGCATTTTTTTTTATCTGCGTATCCGCACGATTTTGGGGTACAGCCCCCTCCAAAGTTTGGACGATTTTTAAATTTTTGCAAATATTTACTAAACTATAACAGATATTAAATTTTTTTCTTAACATAATTTGCAGCATATTGCATGGCCCTAAGGGTGGCGTCGTTCGTATTCGCAAAGAGTTAGTAACGGGGGACGGGGTACCCCATACCCCTCATTTTTTTAACATTTTTTCTTTTTCTTATTCATCAAAAGGAGGCTGCTTTTACATAGAATACGATGATGTATAACAAGTTTAGAAAATTAATAATTGTAAAAATAGAAAAATAATAATAAAGCTTCAAAATTAATAAACTTGTCTATTGATATAAATCAAATGACCTATAACATATATAATTTTCTTTCCTTAACATAATTTCCAGCATAATACATGGTCGCAAGGTAGATATCTTCACAAAAAGCCCCGGGAGACGGGGTACCTCATGTTGATGGAAAAATAATTCACGACATCGATCTTCGACGGTGGCCTTTAGAAGCTAAAGAAAAATTGGACACGAATCGTTTAAAGCAGGACATTGGTGGATATGACACTTCAAGACGGTGTATAAAAGTGTATCACGTAAGATAACAAAATTTATTACTCGTTCTAAACCTAAAGTTAGTAAGCGATACTTTTATTAATGATGTCAAATCTTATATCACTGACATTGGCCGACGCAATGTATACAACGCTGAGGAGAGCGGATTTAATCTAGAAGTATATTCCGGTCGTACTTTAGCTGTGAAGGGTGAGAAAACCGTTGAAGGTATTGTGCAATCCTTGCACTCTACAACACATGGTTACACAATTTTGCCAGCCATTTCTGCAGACGGACGCTTACTTTCACCACTATTTTTAATATTAAAGGAATCTACGTTTGGACCTCGAGTTGAGCAATCATTGTTTCGACCTATAAATGTGCATATTTCTTCTTCGGTATCTGATAAGCTCACTTCAAATCATTTCAAAAGCTGGCTAATGGATGTTTTTCTTACGAATACCGGGCCAAAGAGTGTTCTTTTGATTGATTCTTGGAGTGGGCATTGTGTTGTCGAACTTCAGCAATTAGTGCCAAAAGACAAAACTTTGAGCATTTTAAATATACCAAGATGCGCAGTCTACACCCTTGTGTAGTATTTGCAATAAACCAGCTACTGTGCGGTGTTCATGGTGCAAACAAAAACTGTGTTTTCAACACTTTTACACAGACTATCACTACTGTAATACTTATATAGCTTAATTACTATGTGTATATTAATCTTGTTCGCTATTGCAACCAATAATCGCATCACAGTATGTCATGTATTTAAACATTTATAATATACCGGGCCCGCGCGCACGATCTGCTGATACGTTTAGTGTAAGATGAAAAAGAACTGCGAAGAGACGTCCCTTAGTTAACACAGGACACGTATATTGGTACTGCTCGCTTGGACGAATGCATTCATTGTATCTCTTTATCTAACATATTAAAATCTTATGCCTGCTCTAACACATTGAATATCCTATCAACAGATCGAACGTGCGCACTCTGTATATTTTGAGTTATTATTAGTATTAATAATTTTCTAAATTTATTATACATGACCGTTTTCTATGTAAAAGCGATCTTTTTCTGATGAATAATGAAAAAATTAATTATTAAAAAAATGTTGGGTATGGGGTACCCCGCGCCCGTGATTAGCTTTTTGTGAAGATATCTATCTTGGGACCATGTATTATGCTGGAAATTATGTTAAGCAAAGAAAATTATACCTGTTATAGTTCATTTGATTTATATCAATAGACAAGTTATGTACATACAGGGTGTTCCCAAATCTCATGTACATAAGGAAGGGGGTAATTATTTGGCTTATTTTGTGCCTAAAATTTCATATAAACATAGGTCTGCAAACGCTTCGTTACAAATCTACAGGGTATTGAAATTTCAAGATTTTTTCACTTTTTACTGTATAGCTCCTACAGTTTAAGAGATATTTTGCTCAAATTTGGAAGGTAGGTTACGCTATAAGGCCTCCATCATTAGCCATGCTAAATGATGATGTAAATCTACAGGGTAATAACTTTTTCGGCGTCATGCCCTCTTTTCTCACCCTGAACTTTTTTGCGATGCGCCACTGCTAGATTCTAAAATACGCAATAAATTTGTTTAGAAACTTTCTGATATCTTGTATTTTTTTCTTATCTCTGACCGTTACCGAGAAAAGAAATAGAAAACAATTTTCTGTAATTCGCCAGGGAAAATTAAAATTTTTAAAATGGTATAGCAGGCTCTGGCTTTATTCAGATAATCACTTGAGTTTATTAATTTGGCAGCTGATATTAGAAATCGCAACTTGTGTCTGTATAAGTAAAGTTTTAAATTGCAAACTGTAAGGTGTAAAAGTGTTTTAAATACTCGTTATAATTTTGTAAATATGCCAAATTTCACTAATTTTGAAATGGCTGACATGCATTTTATCTACGGCCTGGCGAATGGAAATGCAAGAGAAGCCAGGCGTCTGTACATGGAGCGCTATCCCAATAGAATGATACCCGATCATCGAATATTTTCAAATATTCATAGGCGTCTTGCAGAAACTGGAACTTTTAAAAAGAATACTAATGATGCAAGAAAATTACGTACTGTTAGGAAGAAATCCAGAAATCCACCAGGAAAATCAGTGAACATTTAAATATTAGTCATCAAGTTGTTTGGCGTATTCTACGTGTTTCTCTGCTATACCCTTACCACATTCAGAGAGTGCAGACTCTTCTTCCCCGAGACTTCCCTTTAAGGATTGATTTATGCCAATGGTACCTTAATAAGCTAGCAGCAGACCGCATTTTTAATTGTAAAGTCCTTTTTACCGATGAAGCGACTATTTCAAGGACTTCAGTTATGAATTTCCACAACAACCACACGTGGGCAGATGAAAATCCACATGAAATTGTACAAGCGCATTTTCAAGAACAGTTTTCATTAAATGTATGGGCCGGTATAATTGGAGATAATTTGATTGGTCCTTGTTTTTTGCCCCATCGACTTACTGGTCAGTCATACAGGCTGTTTTTGCAGAATGAATTGCCTTTATTACTTGAAGACTTGCCCCTTTTACATAGAAATCAAATGTGGTATATGCACGATGGCGCCTCATCACATTTTTCTATTTTGGTTCGGGAGTATTTAAATGAAGTATATGAGAATAGGTGGATAGGACGACGTGGACCTCAGCCTTGGCATGGCTAATGATGCAGGCCTTATAGCGTAACCTACCTCCCAAATTTGAGCAAAATATCTCAAAAACTGTAGGAGCTATACAGTAAAAAGTGAAAAAATCTTGAAATTTCAACACCCTGCAGATTGGTAACGAAGCGTTTGCAGACCTATGTTTATATGAAATTTTAGGCACAAAATAAACCAAATAATTACCCCCTTCCTTATGTACATGATATTTAGGAACACCCTGTATATAGTTTTAATAAGAGCCAAAAGGATGGTTATAATGCGCTTGTAATTGTATGCTATACGTTCAAATGGTGCATTTATATGTATGTATGTATCTTTCTACATGCTCCAGCTCACCGACCCCTCATAATAGTGAAGTGATGAAGCCAAATCACCTTTCGTGCGGAGAGTACGATCGAAGCCCGAAGCTACACAAAAGACCGGGCGCGTCGTCGAAGCGCGCATACGTAAGGCGCATGTACCCCTTATCATCCGCGTGCATATTCATAGAGCTCGAGCTAGGCGACATAGCTCCGATGCGGACTTTTAGGATACATAATGCATAATAATGTTTAGCAGTAACTATTCAAAATTATCCTGTGCCTAGAGACAACTTTAGAAGACTAAAACCATTGATAAATGCTAAAACCACATAAAAAAAACTTCTGCAAAGCAAGTGCTTGGTAACCGACAGATCGAGGTGAACATTTGAGGCTTTTTCGAAGTCAATGCATTATGGAAGGTCCAGACAACCATATGGAAATTACCTAAAAGAAATTAACTGAAATAAGCTAGTTTTGTCTGTAAATTCAAATTACTGCATATTGAGGTTTCAATTCCGAAATTTAATTGTAAAGTTTATAGAGTTGTAACGTTTGCAACGTTGCTACATTTTGTAGTTTATGTACCTCTACATATATGCTCATGCATACCTACATATAATCTTAAACTTAAAAAGAGAGATATCAACAAAATCTCTTATCGCGTTAGTACATTTATTGCATTTTGTTATTTTAAATATAAGTGTAGAATGTCATTTTGTGCAGATTTGTTACTTCATTTATTTTCCATTGATGGTTGTATGAAACCATGTTAACCATTGAGGAACATACTTGTGTTGCACCAAAGAACGTCTGACAGTTGTATTTATACTAAAACAATGTAATAAGTGATACTTCTATCTTGCCCCATCCGGTGATAAAGTGTAAAGATCGGGATTAATTTCAAGAACCAATCCACATAAGAATCTAATCTTTGCTAATACATTTCAGTTATGTATAATACATTAAAATAAATATCTGAACAAAGAATGAAAAATAAATTCATTTTTTTTTCAGATATCACATATCACATGTGTATGTATGTAGCTGATTCATCTTAATTTAAATCAGATTTATCATTAAGAACAAAAGTCGTAACAAGGATGCCTACATCAAGTTTAAATTGCTTGAATAATGCCATATAGGTAGGTACTCATATACATACATACATATGTATATAACATACATATGTAGTACATACGTATGTATATGTATGAGATCCGGCAAAAATTTCGATTACATAAGACCGAACTACTTAGCTATTATTGCACTGTGCATACATACATCAGATACCAGGCCACAACAACAAAATACCAAATTTATGAGTATTGATACATACAGGTCATAGGTCAACTTGATACAAAAGTTCAATCGCGTATCTGGAAGCGGATTTATAATATTTTAGATGTGAAGGTTTTAGTGACAGTTGTAAATTCTTTAATTTATTTTCAAGTACATAATAGTATATCGTTCATGTTAAAACGAATGCAATGAGTTTTGTGTTTCAACAATAATTAATATGAAAGATTCTCGTGAAAATATAAACGGAAAGGAACGAATTTTTTTCGATTTCCTGCTAAGTTTGTGGATGCTTATCGTTGCATTGGTTGCGGTACCATATATTATTACTTGCTATGCTGGTAAGCTTTTGAAAATATTTTTTATAGTCAATAAGACGCAATTGATTAATATATGGGTGTAGGTACATTATAAAATATGTAACAATATCAACTGCCGCACTTAAAATACTAAAGCCCGATATCTATTTAATAAAGGTAAAGTTACTTTTATTATGACGACAGGGCGAAAGAATCTATGGGATAAAAGTTTTAAGTACAGTCTGTTTCAATTTCGCTGTGATCTATAGGGATGTCACATAAAAGGTTTAAATTTGCCATAGTTCTTAAATTTTGACTTGATCTTAAGACCTACTTAATTATACCGGAAGAAAACAAGAATTTCCTGTTTCAGGTGACTTCTTGAGCAAAATGCGTATTTGTTTTTTCAACTTTTTTGAAACGCCGAGCTATATTCAATGAATATTGACGAGCATCTATTGAATCTAAATGATGAAAGATGAAATCACCTTGTTACCGATTCTTCTTTGCATTCGTGAAATTGTCACCTGCATGCGTCTGTGAAGCAACGAAAACATTGACCAACATATAAACCAGCCAGAAATTTGACAGTCTCCGTTTCCATTTATCATCGAATTTTGATTCTCTAATCAAGTAACAAACAATATTTTCTTCACGACCAGAAAGTATGAATTAAATTAAATTAAATTCAATTTCAACAATTTTTTTGTCTAGAAACGTGGAAATTTGTGCAAAAACCCGGCAATATGTATCTTCCACAATATTTTCTAAGAATTGCTTAATATTTTTTTTTCGTAAAACTTTTGATTTCTTAGCATTTTACTTTAGGATTGAATATTCAATTCCATACAGTCGAGGATTTCCATTTTTTAAATAAATCATCGCAAAATCCAAGTAAACATTTTCGAAAATGGAGTTGGTCTGCTTTTTTGGTACCAATCTCTTAACTATGCATAATAATTTTCATATCTATGTTTTGTAAGAATATACCTACTGCATTGCAACGACATTAAATAATTACTGAATGTCGTTGCAATGTAATGGGTATGTTCTAAACACATCGTATAGAAAATGGACGCTGAAGAGTAATTGGCAATTGGAAACTGGATGCACTGCTCTTGCATCCGAGCCGGATGTCCGATCCGATATCTGATCGTAGGTGTGCGATATGATCGTATAAACTTATAAGTGTCTGAGCATCAGATGCCCTGATCCGACAATCGAATCCAAATGTAGTAAATGCGTGGCAGCCATATAACTGGAACGGTAGCCGAGTAAAAGATAGGCAACTGTCAACACTGACGTATTTCCATCTTTTTTCAACATATAGCGGTGTACGGTAATTCAAGCGTTGTCTTTATATTACAACTATGACACTGTTGACTAAATTAATTCGCAAATTAGCACATAAACTTCAAAATACTGCCTAGTACACTATAAGTCAGATACAGACAGAAATACGTCGCATTAGCTATTTTTGTTTAGCTTCAACGCCTGGTATGCTTTTGAGTATCTAGTTGCCCTTTCGGTTAGATTAATGTAGTATCTATTTCAGCTACGCGCTATCAGGTGGCGTTAGTTGCAATTCAATATTTGGGAATTACCGCATTGGTTCGAAAAAGTTCTGGTTCTGGCTACTGTATTCTGATCACTTCAAGGTGGTAGTACTTGCATATGAAAAGATTAGCGGCGCAACCGCGAGTCAGTCTGCGTAGAAAAGGCGAATGAAGGGAAACTGTCTATTATGAAATAAAGTACCACCCGTGCATAACACTATTTTGATTTAACTTATTGTTTTTATGTGTAATTTATAAGTATGGAAAACAAGCGAAAAATAGACAGTAAATGCAGAACGTTCAAAGATAATAAGATGTTTAATTTGTAATGAAACCATAGCTGTTCTCAAAGAATATAAAATTAAACGACACTATGAATCGAAACATCTTCAAAATTACTGGAAATGTGCAGGAAGTTTGAGGATGGAAAAATTTGAAGCTTTAAAGCGTGGTCTCAAATCGCTACAATCTTTGTTTACCAAAGCGAATACTGAACAAGAGTCTGTAACTCGCGCTAGCTTTCGTGTGGCGCTTGCAATCGGAAAACGTGAAAACCATTCACCAATGGAGATATGATAAAAGAATGTTTGATTGCAATAGCCGAAGACATATGAGGAACTTTAGCATTCTATGTCGATTTGACAGATCATAGGAGCGAATTGAATTTGAGATTGCAACGAAAAAATCAGTTTCTCCTCGATTTATAGACCAATATCAAAGCCTTCAGGCAGAAAATAATACTATTTCAATAGTAATTACGTAAAAAATGTTTCATACATTTTAATACATGTGAAATATTCAGCCACACGGCAGAGACTGAATTTTCCGTTGATTTTGCAGTCGAAAATTTGAGTGCTAATTTTGATATTCACTTCTCTGACTTTGATGTCATTGCGAACTAAATTAAGCTTTTTCAAAATCCTTTTGATTCTGACACTGAAACTCTGGCTCCGGAAATGCAAATGGAAATTATTGATTTACAGTGCAGTGATATGATTAAGAACAAATATGAATATTCATGTTTGTTGGAATTGAGTCTTTCACTGGTACAATTTGATAATTTGCATAAATTTGCTCGTGAGTTGTTTTCTATTTTTGCTACCACTTACCTGTGTGAGATGAAATACACAGAGAATGTTCAACCGATGAGCATCTTATATCTCTTGTAATACTTGGTAGAAGTAAAATTGATCCACCAACTATGTATGAACTATTGTCGGTGGAAAATTACAATTACTCATTGGTGCTTTTTGTTTTACTGTGATTTATTTCAATTATTTTTTCGTTATTAATATGCTTAAGCTTAAATACTTAAGTTACGTCTTCTGCGTCATCATTTCTGTCGTTAAGTTTTACCTTGCGAGCTTGTTGTACACTTCTTGCTCTGCCGTGAATTTAATAGAATCGAACACTGAATTCAATTTCTTGGGAAAATCCTGGACAGTGAATATGTTAGTATCAAACACAGCAAAAATATCATCCACTTTAAATCCGTTTTGAATTTGCTCATGAAGAAATTGGCTGTTTTCAGTGCAGTACCTTACTTTTGTTTATAAAAACTACCATTAACTGGTAATCGATTTTGGGATCTGCACAACGAGGTTAATCTTTTATATTCCGCAATTTCAATTTCGTGTACATACGTGTCATATTTCAACATTCTACCAAATATTCTAAAGTTTCTGGTATAGCTACGATCGGAAAAAGTAAACATACGTCAAATTTCACCTCGTTTCAATTCGGTGTTGTTAGCTTTATTTACAAATTCAATGGAATTTTGAACAGTTAAGCTTCCAATATGTGATGTAAGGTGAAAACTGTGAGATGATATGGAATATGAACCTTAAATAGAATAGTAATCCTGGGTTGGCACTGTCAGATTCGTAAGATAGGCGCGAAGAAACTAAATCCAAACGGATTTTTTACCTATAAGGGCGAAAGCAGTCGTGTTTTTCCAAACGTTTATAGTATATTAATAGTATATATATATAATAGCGAGTATATTAATTAGCATTGATTTACGCAACTTTGGTGCAATTTTGAAGCATAAATGCAAGCCTTCTCTCGTGAGTCCGATATATGTAGATATGTATGGTATACATATGGATGCTGTAAATATTGCTCACATTACTTTTACTTACTCTGATATTTGAACTATAGTGCTATACCTGTATCGCATGTTTGCGTTTTATTTTAAAATTATGTTGTACTATATGATTCAAAATACTTTTTATAAGTGGTGCCTATGAATTACGTATATTTTGAAAACGTATGGCTTAACTGAGACCATTAGACTGTCAAACGAGAAAGTAAAGCAGTCGAAATCGTTAGGTCTGGTTAGGTCAGTGAGTTGCCATTAGACCGAATCTGATTCGCTCTGTCCATGCTCTATCAAATGCGATTAATTTTAAATGTCAAAGTCAAAATAATGTATTAGCAAATAATAAATCTTCTTTTGGTACATAAATCATTTATTAAATGTTGAAGAAACAATAAATTTAAAATTAGAGTAAAAAGGAACATATATTAAAGGAATTGTTGAAAATGATAGTCATTATGATTTAAACACAATCTAACTCGACGTTTCATATTTTCAAAAATCCTTATAAGCGTCTCAGGCGTAATTCGATTGCATTCTTCTTCCTTAGTGTGGACAGATTCTTTATAAACTATATTTTTTAATTGAGGAAATAGAAAATAATCTAATGGTGTTAAATCAGGTAACCGAAGTGGATATGAATTTTCTGTTCTAGCACTAATTAAACGATTGTTATAAATTGCCTTAAATAACCGGGAGTAATTTGTGCTGTATGTGCTGTTGCACCATCTTGTTGAGCTGATTGATAAATCTCTAAAATATTATCTCTATATCGTTCGGCTGTTACCGATTTATCGAAGGAAATAGGTCAAACAATGCGCCTTCGTGAAACAGCTACCCAAATATCTAGTTTTAAAGCATGTAGTGACGTTTCTCTAAAATACCTAATGAGGATTATCAGTACCTATTCCATATTCTCATCGTTTGTGAATTTATAAAACTAACTGAAACAATGCTTCATCGGTACCTAATGTTAAATCTAAACTGTCGCCGTCCGTTCTATTGATAAACCAATTGCAATATGTTGTCCTGCTTTCATAATCTGGAGGCACTGATATAAACTTATTTTGGACGGATATAATCCCACATCAATCTTATTAATTCTCTGACAAGTGCTATATGGTTTACCTATTGATTTGCCGAGACAGTCCCAGAAGAGAAAAATGGCGGTTCTCTATCATCTTTTGATATACATTTGCAATAACATCTGGAGTACGTATGTACATATACATACGTACTCTATTGTAAATGATATTAAGCTAAGCCAAATGTTTTTAACATATACGTTGTCTACAGCCACCGCTTATAAAAGTATTTTGATTCATACAATATATGTATGTACGTACACATTTTGTATAGTTTATATGACTTTGAGCAGTAACTCTATCGTTTGTTCGAGTTTTATAGTTTACTACATTTTACTATGCTATTAGTTGACAGCGGCTGCAGCTGTAAAACGCACGCTAAAAAATTTACAAAACACTCAAGCAGAAAAAAGTGAATCAATCAGAATATTATACATACAGTTACAACAAAAATCTACATATCTACACCAATATAAAAAAACAAGTTAGCCATTAAAAAAGAGGATTTCAAGTATAGGAATGAAGCTAATAGAATTGTTATAATATAAAACTATTAATATCTGATTCTTGACCAAATTAAAACACTTCATCAATAGGTATATAAAAAAAAAAAATGAAACTAAGGTTAACCTGTTTCAATCAGATGGGCGTATTAATGTATGGCGGCAACCTAATACTGCGTCCAAAAAGCACGCTACTTACAGCATGGTAGGATGTCGCTTTTACTTTGAGGTTTTATGTCGGTGGCTGGAGTCTTATACATATATCAATAAATTCTTCTCTACTTAGATAATTATATTGATAGCCATGGCTAGTTGTTTTTAAATTTATTTGTCAGAAAGAAGAAAGAAATTAACATTTAAATTTCTTCCACTCAAGATCTATTATTACGAAAACCTAATTTATTTTGGTTCTGGCATAAATTGATTTTTAATTCAATTCTATTCCTAGAAAAAAAAAGAATTAAGCATTACTTACATTAACTTGGAAAAAGACAAAACACAAAAAGTGTGGTACGTACAATTGTACTAAAACACCATATAAAACTGTCGATCAATTTAGCGTTCCTGTAAAAACTAAAACTTTACTACTTTCTTTATAATTCCTTTAGCGCTTCATATATTTCAAAACATATGGATCTGTGCAGTTTCATTCCTTAACCCGGAATTGGAATTTATAAAAAGTACTACTTTGCGATCGTTGGTAGAAACTCACCGTAACCAAGGAATTTTAACCATTCTTTTGAAAATAAATGGTCCCCCGACACTGGCATCAATTCGACGACATTTAGAAGTAAGTTCTGTGTGTATTGTAAGAAGTATACGATGGAATAATTAATAGTTTTCTTTAGGAATTAATAAGAAGAAAAGATAGAAATGGTAAATTAACATTTCCACATTTAACAGATTGCTTAGTTACAAGATGCGGAACATATGCATGGAGAAAGAACGCATTTGATTTGGAACAAAATCTTATATTTGCGCCGTACAACTTTAGAGGTCGTCCAGTTAATGAATTAACAATTCAGGTATTTACATGAACTAAATATCTAATTAGAGATAATAAGATTTCCGCTTTTTTTAGGATTATGTCAGTGATATTGTCTCAAAACTACTTCCAAGTAGTATACCACCATGGCAAGTAGTGATAATTCCAACATCTGAGAATCATCACTATTTACTGCTGAGGCTACATCATATACTTTTAAGTGAAGGTCTTAATATAGCTGATATGTTACCTTTAATACCACCAGTTAAAACGAACATCTCTAAGTATGACACAAATCAAATATTTTAATGCATATTCAACAATTTAATTTTCAGCTCTGATTGTAAAACAAGTCTTTGTAATGTGTTAATGATGCCACAATACATTCCCGCATTAAAAGATCGCCTGACACAAGATCTTACAAATAGCTGGAATGAATTCATATCAAATAACGATCCTTTAGAAAAACCAGAACTCTTTAAAAGAAGCGCTAATTTCTTTGAATTTCTTGCAATTTCTTTTATAGTTTCGGTGTCGGGATTTAAAGAATGGCGAAAAGGTCTAAAAAGTGTTAAACCTGGATTGTTTTCTAAATTTGAGTATCTTGTGGTAACATTGAAACGAGAAAGAAAGAAAAGACAAATCAATTTTAATACTTTTATTAAATCCATTTTTGTTAGTTGTGATCCCAGATTTGTGATTGCTATGCTCGTTAAAAATTGGTATCGTTGGTCTCTCTTTACTTTAACCATTCCCCATAAAATTTACATAGAAATAAAAGCTATTCAGACGTGTATTACACTAAAGTATTGCGCGTATCCCAACACGATCGTTGGCTTCTTATACAGTTATGTGCCTTTAACTTTCAAAGCTCTTCAAGAATTGTTCAACTATTGTAGAATAATCTTTAATACTCCCAGAGCAGTTTGGGAAGAACTGTCAAGAAACACAGAAAAAATCGAAACAGTTACTTTATGTGGTAGAAAAGTTGTAGCATGGTCTGAACCTGTTAAGATTGAATCTATCAGAAAAATTGCAAATAATACTGCAACAAGTGCCAGCGAAATTATTTTAGCTACCGCAAGTGAAGCATTGTCACGATTCGTAGTGCATACGAATAATGTGCAGCCAAAACAAATACCTATAACAGCTAGGAATATCAATTCAAATTATTTCTTATTAACAGGTAGCAATGTTAAAGCAACTGATTCGGTTGGTGGCATGCTATGCATTGATCTGCCTATATTGGATTCACGAAAAGATGCTGACTTATTAGAAAATCTTAAAGACATTAAAGATAAGTTTAATACAGCGAAGCAAAGGCAACAACTAACATTTTTATTAAGCATACTGCAGAGTAAATATGGATTTTTATCAAAGCTCTTACCGACTACATTGATTACCATAGGACTTAAATATTTATCATTGAAATATTCAGTTTCTTTCACTGAAATAACAAGCAGACAACCATTTGTAACGCAGAAAACTATTTGGGGACAGGAAGTTTCGTCTGTAATCTACTGGAGACCACCACAAGCAAATATAAGTAAGTACATAATGTATTATTTTTTCTGCGACAGTAAACATGTCACTTTTAATGTCACTTTCTATGAATAAGTTTTTTTCTCGGGTAAGAAAGTAAATACTTTTTTTCGGATGGTACACATATGTAAATAAGAATACGGAGACATTGCATTTTAGGGTCTTCTATTATACAGCAACAATGTACATTTTCTATATCAAAATTTACAGTTGTTAAATGTGCATTCCATGAAGGACATGCTCCTTGAACGATTCGGAGTATCAGCTATAGTCGAGTTTTTATGAGTGGAAATTATATTTTGTGTTATTTCAGCTAACACCCTATGGGTAATATAGGTTATTGATTATACAGGATTTCCCACGGAACTGACTAGCTAGAAGTTTTCGGATTTAACGAAGCACTTCAGTTTTGAAAATGTTGGGTTCGCAATGATTTGGTACTTACTTTCTTTCTAAAATATTCTCAAGTTTCTTGCACTTTCGGTTAAGCGGAAGTCGCCATTTTAAAAAACACCTTAGCATCAAATTCTGTGACGATTACAAGTAGGGTTTTCTATTCCTATCTTCAAGTGTTTCTAAGGTATTACGATTTTTACAAAACCTTTGACATTTATCCCGTTATATTCAACTAATTAATTTTTTCTTTATATCATACAGGGTGTTCAAAAATTTATATTATATCAAACAAGTTATAAAACTCAATTTTTTCAAATGGAACACCCTGTATACTTTGACACCGTTGGACGCAAAATTCAATTCTACATCGATTTGCTGTAATACTCCCTATACTTATCTCCAATAATTTGCGTTCTATTCCCATTTTATTTATTAATGCTTCCAAATAGTGGAATAATCTTCTGTAAGCTTAGGCTTACAATAAATTTATTGTTCTCAGGAAACATTATTGTTGTAATCGTTAACCGTTACGTATTTTGTGTCAGATAATGTCAAAATAATGGAAAATATTGGAATTTACTCAAATCAGAATATATGCATTTTAAATTTATGCTGCTCTTGAAGATTTGGGCATTTTAAAATCATCTGCCCAAAGGAATCTGAAACACAATAAGATGTATCCTTCTTCGGAGATTCTACTACAAGCTTTCCGGGACGGAAATGAAGTGAAAAGAAATTAATTGTGTGGGATAATTTTCGTTAGACTTCAAGAATAGGTATTATTATTTTTTGTCTAAAATAATTTGGAATGACGAATCAAAACTCAGTGGGGAACGAATAACAAACAGAAAAAACAATCATTTTTTACCGATATGAGATGTAAAGAAATTCAGATTATTTGAATTACTCTTGCCTTAAGTACTAGTGTTCGATCAAGCAAAATCAGAAATGCAGAGGTCTCGCATTTTAATACTGCCAAATAGTGACACTATTACAGCAAAATGTAGTAAAACGTTTACAGGTGCTTAAAAATTAGTGATACAGGTATGTAAAACTCAATTTTAATGCATAGGTATTTAAATACGTGCATAGATACAACACTTGCCATTAATTATATTTGCACAAAATTTGTAAGACAAAGTAATATTAAATAATAAAATAGTCTTCCCACAATTCTTTGGTAGGTATTCTCCTTCTATAAAACAAATCTAAATATCCCGATTTGAGTAAACTGTAATATTATCCATTGTTTTGTTTATAAATTATACAATAATATATATTTACCTAACACCTGAAAACAGTAATTGATTGTAATGTCAAAATCATAGCTTACTAGATCAAATATTCTACCATTTGGAAGCATTAATAAATAAAATGGAAATAGATAGAAAACTATTGGAGTTAGGTATAGGGAGTGTTACAGTAAATCAACGTAGAATTGAATTTTGCGTCCAACAGTGTCAAAATATACAGGTTCTATTTGAAAAAATTTAGTTCTACAACTTTAAAAATTGTTTGATATACCTAGCATATATTTTTGAACACCTGTATGATATAAAGAAAAAATGTTATTACGTTTTAGTGAACAATGTTAGTATTTGGCAGCTTTAAAATATCAAACCTCTGGCACTTCCAATAAATGAAAATTAATCAGTTAAATAAAAGGGTGTAAATGTCAAAATTTTTATAAAAATCGTAATATCTTAGAAACAGTTGAAGATACGTATAAGAAACCCTAGTTGTAATCCTCATAGAATTTGAATCTGAATTGAAAAACGTAATAATATGTAGGATGTTCTATTTAAAATAACAAAGTTTGTGGCGACTTCCGGTTAACCGGAAGTGCAAGACACTTGAAAATATTTTAGAACGGGAGTAAGTACTAAATTATTGCGAACTCAAAATTTTCAAAACTGAAGTTGTTCGTTAAGTCCGAAAACTTCTAACTAGCCAGTTCCGTGGAAAACCCTTACATATATGTATACAGGGTGTCCGCGATATACAAAGCATGCTTTTAAGGGATGATAGCTACAACGATTTAGAAACAAAAACATATAATACACCCTGGGTCTATCTGTAAGCGTAAACGAGAAAAAAAATTATTTCTAAAAAACCTTATTTGGTCAAACTGTACAAGAAAACTCATTCATATTGCTTCTTAAATAACCAAAAAACTATATCAAAAATTTTAAGGTTGAAAATAACTGAAAACAACGATGAAAACGAATTATTTCAAACTTTGAAATTGAAGCGTGGTGTCATTTCTCTTCCACCACACTGTACTCGTATTCATTAGAAGTGCAGATGTAAGCCAAGCAGCATCTGTTTATACAATGGCCATACGTTTTAAAATAAAGATACCTTTGCGTTTTTTTAAATAATGTTATGACAATAAAATCGATGTTATGTTGAAGTTAGAGTGAAAAGGGCGTATTTAATAGCAGCATCCGATCGGTAAATGAAAATTTAAGTTGAGGGAAAGTCGCATTGAATGAAAACAATGAAATTACTCCAATTATGTTATGGCGCTTTAAGCTCTTTCGTAAAGGCTACTACAAAATTGAGTTCTTTTCTTTTATTTGTGATAAATTGGTGGTCCTAAAAAGGACCTTTTTTGAGAGACAGGAGAAAATGTATTACAGGAAAGGCTCGATGTGTTGCCCATTTACAAGAACACACGTCTGTAATCGTCGGGTAAATCCTGCCCTGATCGGCTGCGGCTGTACAGTATGCGTCGAAGTTTGTGACATGAGAAATTTTTTTTTTTCTTGTTTACGCTTACAGATAGACCCAAGGTGTATTATATATTTTTGTTTCTAAATTGTTGTAGCTGTCATCCCTTAAAAGCATGCTTTGTATATCGCGGACACCCTGTATATTACGAGTATATATAATAATTGGGATTAGTCACCAAATCACGCCTGCATGTAATCAAATTAACCTCCTATCTAATTTTTTTGCCAACACATTTCTTCTTTTATTGTTATATATATAGATATTGTAAAGATAATCCTACATATCATTGAATTTATTTGTCTTTAGATAATGTTCTTGATAGGCATGGCAATTTTATTCCATTGACAAAGTTGTAACGAAAACCACAAAATTGTAAAGTTCTGGTATAAATTGATCCTTAATCGAATTAATAGTGTTTGAATTGACCTAAAAGTGGAAAAATGTCTGGAAAATAAATATATTTATTATGTGTTACTCTGGAATTTCATCAATTTCTTAGTTTTTCAGTGTTCTGTAGTGATCTATTCTCTTTCCTTCAAATATGTTTTTTTGTTATCCTTCTTACGAATTTTTTTTCATCCTTGCCTCACATGCATATATTTTCTGCTCCATACATGACGGTCGGTCTTATTCCAGTTTGTATACTCTTACTTGCTGAGCGACGTGTTGTTCATTATCATTTTGTATCTATAGGCCTTGTACTCCGATTGTATTCTTTGGTCTATTGCTTCTTTTCTGTTGTTTTTATTGGTTATTAGAATTCTCAAGTATTTCAAACTGTTTATTTCTTCTATTTCATAACTTCCAATTGTTATAATTGTTTTGCTGTTTCGCTCTTCAATCTTGCAAATGTTCATGTATCTGCATTTTTTTTGATTAACTTCTAATCCTCGCTTTCGTGCTTCTTGGGTAATTCTAACTATTGCTTCATTTAGACTTCTCCTGCCCCTAGCTATATTAAATAGTGTTGGCGACAACGCGACACTCTATCGCAGTCCTGTATTAATACATATTTCTTTCGTCATTCCGTCAAACGTACATACGTATTGCTGCTTTTGAGTCACATCTATTAGTCTTACTATTTTTTCCGGGTGCCTAACTTTCTTGCATCTGTAATAATTCTCTTCCTTTATCGTATCAAATGCTTTCTTAAAACTATAAATACTATCTCCATATTAAATCCTTGCTCAGTATATTTGTCCACTATTTGTTTCATTACGTGTATAGCATCCATTGTCGATATACCTTGTCTAACTCCATTCTGCTATTCTCCAATAATTGTTTTTTCTGTGAATGCTCCCAGTCGTTTCAGAATCAACGTGGTTAGCACTTTGTAGGTTACATTTAGTAGCGTTATTTTTCTGTAATTTTCGCAAAACATTGTGTCTCCATTCTTTGGTATCGGTATAATAATTCAGAATTTCTATTGCTCATTTTATTGTTGCCTTCCTCCATATTAGTTTTATTAACTCGTACATTCTTTTTTGTTTAACTTCCTTGTTTTCATTTTCTATAAATTCAACATAAATGTTATCTGGCCCCGCTGGTTTCCTTTACTGTAAGTGTTGAATTGCTTCGTTGCACTCATTTTTTGTTGACTCCCTTATCTTCCCTCATCAAGTTCTGGCTTCGTACTCCTCATTCATGTTCTACCCTACTTATACTACATTCTTTCTTTCCTATTTTTTGCATTAAAATCTACTACTACAATGAACGTATCATGTTTCGCGATGTTCTCACAGGTCACCGTCAATGTTTTATAATACAATTCTTTCTCGCCCATTGCTATTCCTCTTTCAACCTTTCAACCTTCTCCTTCCCCTTATTTCTTGCAATGCCATTATTCTTATTTCATATTATTTCTTGTCGTTTCCTAATGCCTCCATTGTGTCTTAGCATTTTCATCTGAAGTTTTTTACCATTTTTATTCGATTTCATTTCTTTAATTTTCTTATCTTTACGTGCATTAGACTTCATCCTTGTATTAACTATGTTTTGCATACTTTTATTCACTTGTCTCTTTCCCGTCGTGTCGATACTCGACAATATTTCGCCTGCCTTATCATCATTTAGTTTTTGTTTCATTATTCGTATTTTTTGATGTCTCGAGTATCCCCATCTCCGTATTCCATCTCCATTCTTTTCCTTCCACCCACATTTTTTGTATCCATTTTTATCCTACCATTAGTAATTTGTTGTTCAGTTTTCGTTCTTATACATTTTTATATCTGCCGGTCTTTTCTTGACAGACCATCCATTATATAAACCTTTTCTTTCTTCAATTCTCTAAGCTTACTTTTGTTTTTCATTACATTTCTTTTTTCGTTTCCATTTCTCAGAATGTATGTACCTATCTCCGCCTAAATTTTGTATTGCTTCTATGTGAACTCGTACATTCATCTGCGTTTCCGTTATCTCCTCTATGCTTTCTTTTAACACTGTTGACTTCTCCATACTGTGCTTTTGTCCGTCAATGACTACATTATTACGTTTATACTTATTTTCCTTTATTTCCTTCCATTTCATCAATTCTTTTATTTGCACTTTATATCTAGGTTTTCTTGTCTCAATGTTTCGTTTTCTCTTTACAGATCTAATAATCTGTCGCGCATAGGTGTATCTCCATTCTCATTTCTTTTATATCCTTCATTGTATCATATAACTCTTATTTATTTGTTCACTTTTTGTTTTATCGCTTAATACGGATCTATCTACATATTTTGCGACTTGGACAAGCTAGTGTTTTTGTTTGCATAAAACAAAAATTGTATTCACGCTAAGAGAGGGTCGACTTGTCAGGGGCTATGCTCTCACGCGGTTTTCCGCAATTTGGCTGTCAATAGTTTCGTGTTTGTACGTGATAGTATTTCAACAACGTTTTCTATCTTTGAGTTGAATGACTGAAATGACTGAATGAATATTTATTTTGTGCTCATAAATTATAGATACTGGATAGTGTACCTGTAAAGTAATAGTTTATGCAATGATGCAATTTTAATACGAAAACGATTTTCTTATAAATTGCAATTATTAACAGTAATCTCTGCATTCCTTTTTGAAGAGGTGGCCTGCAGCTGCTTCTTAGATCTCGTCGTCAGTACAATGTCATAGTAGAATATATCATATACGCTTTTCTTGTTCTAACAAACGGAAACTAGCTATGCCTATCTTTTATTTTTAACTTTAGGTATAGATCACACCCAGGCGTTCACATGGTATATATCTGTGCATAGGTCTACAGGTAGATAAAACTATCGCTAATATTGTATTTCTTCAGTATTCAGATAATGCGTTTCTAGAATCTACTAATCTAAGTGCTTTACTTAATTCCACACATTTAATTATATAGTATTTACTTTCGGAATAGCAATATATTCTCTTTCAATATATGGATGTATGTATTTTTAAATATTGTTTCTTTTAGGTATGTCTTTGTGTACAAATTATTATGGTCAATACGTTATTTTTGGTGTGATGTGTGATGCTCAGTTAGCACCAAACCATCATCTTTTAGTGAGAGGATTCCACGAACATGTTAAAGATCTAGAAGCTTCGTCTGCTATGCAATAAATATTAAGTACCTATTGTAATTAATATGTTCTAAGTATATTCTTATAATAAATATATATTTATGAAATTACATATTGTTTGTACAAACATGTACCTATTTGTTTTACTTCTATAATATTTAGGTACCTTTGTGGTTTTGTTGGTGGTCCACACACTTGTGCATTTCTTTTATATTTAAGTAAATATCGATTTCATTTTGAGGAATAATTATAATCTTTAATTTGCGGGATGACATATAAAGCTATGATCAAACAGAAAGATATACAGATACGAATGTAGTGTAAAGCGTAAGATTTAATTTTGACTAATTTATTCTGTTTAGTTTTTATACAAGTTGTTTTTGTACAATTTTTTGTTCTTCTTTTTATTATTGATTATTGACATCTATTCTCAAAGTAATACAATAACGTGTAAATAAAAAGTATGCTACTTAGATACTGAATGATGCAAATTTTCATGGTCAGGATTTTGATCCACACATACCGTAAACGATTCACATCAAAATAATATCCTATATTATAAAGAATATCATCTTTGAAATGATTACTACACTAGAGAATAGACTAATTTAAATGACCATTTCATTTTGTTATCATTATTTCTATTTTTGTAGTTAGTTATTACATTTACTTATCTACTACGCAAAATATTTTGTCAATTGCAATCTTTCAAATTTTAATTAAAAAATGTTTAAACTTCTGTTCATTATTTATTACACTGAAATTCACGATATATTGCTGAATTAGGCTAATCAATCTTGATCTGTAAATCTTTTAGATGAATTGATACTGACAAGGAAACACAGGAAAGTGCCCCTCACTGATTTCAATGAAATTTGGTGTGTTTGTAGACTGGTGCAGTGTAAGAACAACAGCAACTTTCATAGACGCTAAATCGCCCGTTTTCGAGGGCGGGGCTGCCCATTAGCCAGTGCCACCTCATGATATTTGCTTTAATATCTCCAAACCTATTAGACATCATTAAAAGCTAAGACAAATATATAACTCTTATGAGTATAAAGAGTGGCGACAATAATAGTCTGCCTGTCATTGTCTCTTATTTTATAGAAACAATCCCCACCCCGCCCATATTTTGTTAAGTTAAAAAAATTTTATTTGCTGGAAAAATACACAACGTTATACAGAATTCACCCGTATATATTAAACATCCTATAAAATAACTCAATTTAAAAAAAAGAATAACATTAATTGTGTAGGTAGATGTATATGTAAATAATATTACTTATTGCTATTGATGTGAACAAATCGTATGTAGATATTTACTATACAATACTTGCAATTTCCAGTTTATTGATGCAATTTGGTAATTTGGCTAACGAAAAGTGTTTCTTGAAGTCATGAAAATCAACGTCTCTAATGTACTGAATTTGCTACGTACAACATTCCTTGTTGCAAAAATCACTGTTACACCTATAACACGTGCAGAACAAGATGTATGATGCTCACATGCGGATATCATTGTGAGAGCAGAGAGCTCTGTATTTGAAACAGATGTAGCGCTGGAATTTGAAGACTTGGCTACTCCACAAGAACCGCAATTAGTTGAACTAAAAAGTGAATATGATCAAGATTATGAACATGAAGACAGTGTACCCAACAAGGAAGTAGTTCAATTGATATTTAATATAAGATGCGCCGTTGAGTTTTGGAGAAGCGAAAAAGCGAAGCGACGTTTGTTAGAATCTGACCAAAATCGATTTAGAAAGCCAATATAATACATAAATTCCTTATTATTTCGATAAACATTTAAATACATACATAAGGGAAAGTTTCTAAAACTAGTACAAAAAGTTATCTTGTACAGTTTTATACATCATATATGTATGTATGTAGTAATAATAGCATTTGTATCTTTAGCGTCCATTTGTCGAAGGTAAAATTAACTAGGCATCTTTAGAGATACAGGCGCTACAGGCAAAAGATTCAATTTTAAAGCTAGTTTTAGGTGGATACGTATGGCATTTCAAAAAAGTACATAGAATTGTTTCTTGTAAAATAACAAAGTTTATCACACGACCCGCTCATAGCGATGTTGACAAATTACGATTCACAGCCAAGCAATTTGTTAATAAAATTAAAGCTAAAATTAGCGTTGTTGGACAAGACAACGTTTACAATGCCGATGAGAGTTGCTTTAATTTAGAGATACATTCCAGTCAATGCTTCTTGAAACAAAAACAGTAGAAGCGGTAGCGCAATCATTATTATCTATGACACATAGTTACATAAACATGCCAAAATGTTCATCAAATGGACGACTATTATTCCCCTTCTTTCTTTTGTTAAAAGAAACAACAGGTTAATTAGGACCGATGGACAAAAAACGCTTCCTGAACCTCTTAACGTCTATACATATATCTGCATCCACATCCATGAAACTGACTTCGCAGCATTTTAAAGATTGGTTTACAGATGTTCTCTTACCAAATACTAACACTGAAAATGTCTTATTATTGGATTCGTGTAGTGGACATTATCCTAAAGAATCTAGCCATTTAGTACCAACGAACAAGAAAGTCGAAATTTTTGCAATATCTAAAAAGACTACTTCAATGGCAGAGCCTCTAGACGAATATGGAGAAATTTTGTTAGGACATTTTCAAATGACTGGTACTGCGTATAGGATACGATTTAACTTTACATATAAGAAACACTATTATTCAGTTACAATCTTTTACACATAATCAATTATCATCGCCGAGGTTTAAGAATCCTGTACGATTTTGCTTTCCGAAGGATTTACAAAGTACACCACTATGCAGTATTTGTGGCAAACCTGCATTCCTTCAGTGTGTTTGGTGTACCCAATTTTCTTGCTTTCAATATTTTTACACAGATTACCATTATTGTACTAACTATGTAGCGTAGATTGTAGAGATCCAGGTCCCAAGCTATTCGGATAATCGAGACTATACATGTAAAACTTATAAATATCTTTATTGTTATTAAAATTGTTATTAAGCACCAATTTTGTTATATTTATTTTCATTAGTTAGTTTAGTTTAGGCACTATATTTTTATTGTATTTAATAATATTACACAAGGTGAAAGTAAAAGAATTGTATAATCAGGTAATTGTATAAGTAGGTAACGTTGATTCTCATGACTTCCAGAAACACTTTTCGACAGCCAAATTGCGAAACGTACTCATTGTCAATAAACCGAAAACTGTAAGTATTAACTTGCCTAATTAGATAGATAATAGTATCTATCAAAAAATTATAAGTATTATATTAATTATTATATTAATTATAGTATTATATATAGATAATACTATAATTTTGGAGTGTTTTGCTGCGATAAGAGCGACTGATTTGGTAAAAATCATTAACAAAAGGCGAAAGGAAGAATATTTGGATATCTTATAAAATAGCGCATTGCCATCAAAAAGTCGCGTTATTAGTATTATTTTCCAACGTATTGTTTGTAAATGTTATTATTTTTGAATATAGGTTAAGTTTGTAAATAAAAACTCATGAAAGTTGTAACATTAAAAGGAAATATTACAACACTTTTCGGAAATGTTTCTAACTACACCCCATGTAGTTAGAAATTTTCAACTCCAAAAAATAGAAATTTAATATCCTTCGACGGTGTTACTCGTTTAACAACAGGCACGGAGAATATCAACACCAAACGGAAAAAAATATGCTAACTTTCGGTGTTGATAAATAGTTTAGCAACAGAAGGGAGTTAACGCAACACCAAAATGTGAAACTTAATTCCTTAAAGTTGTTAAAAGTAATGTTTCACTGAGGTCGGGTGGAATCCTTGCTAGTGCAAGCGCGTTGTTTGCCTGCAGCAATCAGTATCATGGGTGATGTACTAGATAATGAAAAATACATTATTTGTGAGAGTGAAGTACAGTCGGAAACCTAGATATCAATACTATTAAGAAAATAGGTAAGTGTTCTTTAACTGTTATGGTATAAGGAAATTTGCTGCATATACGTATGCCTTTGTAATTCATAACGGCCATATTTCATTCGCTTAGTTTACCAAACTAGATCGAGTAATGTTGAACAATCACTGCCAGAGGACGAGGTGGTATTGAGAGAACTTCTATAGCCGAGACGACATAAAAATTAATTATTTTTTATCATGTAAGTTTCCACCGTCATAAATATGTTTCTTACTTTCCACCAGGTATGTATTTATTGCGATAAGTTTTCCATTAGAAGATGGCGTAGAGAATAAAAAAACCAACCAACCATTCAGTGGGTTCTTCAAAAATCGTTATTATTATCGTTTTAGGTAATATTTTGTTACCTACTGATAGGAATAATGCCTTAGACTTTAGACTGTTTTAACGTCTTATTTCAAATTCCGTTTGTTTTTAGAACAAAGCTCGAAGACAGTTTGAAATCATGCTGTAAGTTTATACAAATTCAAATATACGGACTTGTAACCACCGAATTTTCGACATTAACACTGACGCATTGAGAAATTAGTATCAAGATAAAGAAATGTGAAGGACTTACAAATACTTAATAGTTATAAATTGTGTTGTGACGTTCATAGAGGTGAGTTTTTATCTTTTTATTATTTTTGTATTTAAAATATTTGCTTACAAACCCATTATAAAATATTTCTTAATCTTTCAAACCTAAATTTAGTTTTAGGGTATGTGTACATTTATTAATAATAAAAAGTATGAACTTGTTTAAATTTGTATTGCATTTTAAGTACATATTGAAATACATGTTTATGATTTTAGAAGAAATTTTGTTTTTTATGGTCTACTTTACCTTTTCTATTTTTTTTCCAGTTTATAAAATTATTTTGTTTATCAATTTTTTTAGATTACATAAATTAGTGGGCGTCACTGCATAAAATAGTAGTAGGGAGAATTCATTAGTGAAATTTAGCTGACACTGAAAAGGTGTTCACGCAGCACCGCAACTGAATTCATTCAACTGCGACACGGAGTTCACGCTACACTTAACGGAGTGCTTGTAACTCCATAAAGGAATTTATCCAACTGTGTAACGGAGTCCGACTAACACAAAATACGGGTATCTTAATTCTGCAATGGAGTAACGGCAACTCCAAATTCATATAATTTCAACTCCATTGGGATATGAACCAACTTCGCAAAAGTTTAATTTAACTCCGAATCTCCGATACTAGTACTAAATTATACAACTCCATTGCGTTTAACTACTTGTGCATTTGGTCGCGAGGGAACTACCAGACGGAGAGAAATCGGTGTTAAATCCAACACCGTATTTTTATGTGTGTATGTACATATATTTTTTACAAAATTTAAAAACTATCAAATATTTTTCTTCTTGAATGTGTTTGTTATTTCATTTATTGTGGAGATTCGATTATAAACAGAACAGTATACCCACTTCCATGCAGCCTTGCTGGATATGTACTATCTTTCCTCTATGTTTAATGATTATTTCATAAGCATAGGTAAATCTACTGATGATAATAATCTCGGCAACTTAAACTATCAAGATTTCCTAAAATCCGCTGGAGATAAAAGCCCAGTGTGTTCGTGTTTCTTTGAACACGTTAATGTTGATGAATGTAAAGATATTATATACAATCTGAAAAACAAGAAAACAAGAGACATTTATGATTTTGATGTAAGAGTTTTAAAACATGTAGCGACAGAGATATCTGGGCCACTTTCGCTTGTAATAAATGCAAGTATTAATCAGGGAATTTTCCCCAAAGAACTAAAACTGGCCAAAGTCATACCTGTATACAAAAAAGGCGAAATAAATAATAAAAGAAATTATAAACCGATATCTTTATTGCCAATAGTATGGAAAGTGTTAGAACATGTCATACAGACACGACTACTATCGTTCCTCGAGATGAACAAGCTAATTACGGACGCTCAACACGGCTATAGATCCGAAAGATCTACCCTAACAGCGGCAATCAGCCTCATCGAAAACATTCTAAACGCCAGGGATGACGACCAAGGCGCCAAACTAGTATTATATGACCTAAGCAAAGCTTTCGATACTGTACATCATGATTGTTGCATAAGCTAAATTTCTATGGCATCAGAGGCACTGCCTGGAAACTGATGCAATCTTACTTGCAGGAACGACAACCGACGGTACTATGGAATAGTGTATACTCGGCAGTCCAATTATGTTCATCATATACTTGAACGATTTGCCAGATAATGTAGGAACTAATAACATCTTTCTGTATGCCGATAATACATTACTTTTGGTAACCGACAATGAGAACCAAATACAGCGAAAAGAGGTAGCAGCAATTGATACATCAAGGAACTGGTTCAGGGGAACTGACAAACTTAACTTATTTTGGATTATCTTGTCTATTTATTCTTATATTAACTTGTTCTTTTATGTTTATAATTTTTGTCCTAGTAATGGTTCGCTGTTGGACAATAAAGGTCTTTATTATTATTATTATTATTATTATTATTAACTGGAATCATCACATAACTACGTTATGTAGTAGGTTGAGCTCTGCATTATATACCATCAGAAGAATCAAATACGTTTCTACATTGGAGGCCGCCAAAGTTACATACTTTGCAAATTTCCACAGCATACCTACGTAGGGTGTCCTAACTTGGGGTATGTCTGTGAGCGCGGAGCGTCTTTTTATTCTGCAAAAACCCGGGATTGGGATTCTTTTCGACCTACAACAAAGAGATAGAGATTATTTTTTGAATAAATGCCTATAGCCATTTTTTTTAGAAAAAATCGAATAACTACAAAACGCCCAAATCAAATTGCAAAAATTAAAGATATTTGTAAAGCTTAATAATAGGCAAATCCAAATATGTAAAAATATACCGGTTCCGGCAGGCTTCTATGGTCACCCGATTTCCGATATTGCACGAGCTCGTGAAGTTACTGGGTGACTGTCGCGCTATACTGTCAGCAGTCTGCAGTATCTATTCACTTAACTAACTGTAACTAACTATAACACATTATTTATCATACTTGCAAACGTTAAATATCCATCCAAGATGCATATGATGATGAAGTGGCTGATAAAGGAACAGCCGCACATCTACGCACCTATCTCCCAATTACTTGCCGCGCTTGTTCGTGCAATGTCGAGTGACAATAGGAGCCCGCCGGTACCTGTATAGGGTGTTCCATTAAAAATAGCAAAGTAGATGGCGACTTCCGGTGTAAACGGCAACTCTAGGAATCTAAAAATATTTTAATTGGAGAGAGCACAATCAACTATATATAGCTGTGAATTTTCAAATTAATATTTTCGAGAGAACACCGTAAATTTCTAATGAACGGTCTCGCTGGGACACCCTATATATAATTGGTATTCTTAAGCGAACTATGACCTTTTTAAGGCGTATAATTTTGTCTATTTCGAATATTGACTGTCCATTTTTCAAAATTCCTGATTGCTGCCGATTTAATCCTTTTTCGTGTCTATACATCGGACTTTTGTATAAACCCGTGTATTGAACATCTATTCAACAAGGACGACGAGTATTGAAGTTTAGGAACTACAACCAACGTCTTTCTTTCTTTTTCTCTGTGAAAAATATACATATGTTACCTACGTAATCAATTGTGGCATTTACAATTGCCAATAATAATAATTATAATCCTTATTGTTGGATTTATACATAAATATATATGTTTTATTCAATTCTGCATCCTCAACGTTTTATTTCAAAATGCCAAATACTTTTAAGTCGAAAACTTTTTACTATTCATGTACACATACCCAATTTCATCTTTCATAGACAATGGCGTCGTTTTTTACGATGGCGTCGGAATGTCGGAATATCCAACACGCAATCGATAATGTTAAGGAAAAATAGAATTCAGTGCTTCTAAAGAGCTTCTTCCGCTTAACAACACATAAAGGATAGTTTGGGATTTTTTTTTCGAGCATTGTCAGATAGAACGTTTAAATATTTATATATTATTTCCATAATATTTGATTCTTAAAAATATATTCATTTCGATAAACTGTCGCATTTATCAATAAGAGTAATCTTGCTTTTGGTGATAAAAATTTAAAGCAAATATCTCTAGTTTACAGGTTAGTATAGTAACAGGGCATTTTCTGACAAATGCTATAATTACAGCGGAATATTTGCAAACATTCCATTTTTAGGCAATAATTTTTCCAAATGTTAAAAAAGCTGATTATTAGAGTAAATATAAAACAGTATATAGGTGAATAACTATTATGTTATACATATATTGTGGTTGACTGTATTTAGTGATTGTAAATCACAGTAAAAGTGGGAGCTTATAGAATTAGAGTAAAGGTAATTGACTAGTAATACTAGTTTTGACTGATTTCGGAAGCAAGAAGGCAGTGTATATAGAATGACTTATAGATAGTTAGAACTGATCATAAGTGGCTTAATCAAAAAAAAATGAAAAGAATGAACCACGACGTGAAAAAAATTGATAATAATGCTATAGATGCAGTAGGTAATAAGCTCGATTTAACAAATAATTGTATATTGTTATCCCATTATATATAATAGATAGAATAGAAACATCACAGCAAAAACTAAACCCAAGCAAACAAATTTGTGAGTTATTTATGGATATTTACGGGTATTAAAATTCACATAGGTAAAATACTAAATACAAAATTACAATACACTGTATTTCTCTAGAGGAAGAGAAGTGCAAATCATTACAGATCTGTTATACCAATCGCTTCATAATGAAGCTATAGTAAACAAAGTACTTAGAAACTATCTAAAGAACGTACTAGAACATACAAAAAGCAGAGTGTGAAAGCATATAAAAACATATGCGAAAAGGACGCGTGACTAAAATTGCTCAGAACAGCAGACAAACAGAATCAAGAGATATACAGAAAAATCAGAAAAGACGGTGTACAAGTAATGAAACATAAGAAATCATAGAAACATACTGGATAGAAGAAAAAATGCAGATTATTGTATGTTAGGTATACCAAACTTACTTTATTTGTACTAATTGACAATATTATTGCACCAGGTATAATATATTCTATTAGTTAAATCAAGTATAGTGGTAGTAAAGACAGGGCGGTTACGTTTTTAGTCCGTTGGTGTTCGAGGATTCTTCTTATAGGAAGAACAATGACAAACTGAAACAAGAACCAATTTTACAACCAATTAAGGGTTCAATATCTAATTTGAGAGATAATAAAGCCGCAGTACTAGATGAGACAAACGGAGAAATGATAAAAGAAGGAGGGACGTATCTTAGAGAAATCATACATGAGTTAGTAAAAAGAATATGAATAGAGGAAAAAATGCTGACAAAGTAGAGAAAAGGTATAACTGTAAGTATAATTTTTAAGAAAGGGAACCCCCTATATGTTCTAACTATCGAGGAATTACATTTTTAAATACCACATACCAGACTTTGACTGCAATAACTAATAACGGAGTGAGGACATGCACAGAATGAGAAGGAATCATACGTGAATATCAGTTTGAATTCAAGAGAAGAGAGACGCAATGGAGAAGTGTCATGAACATAACACAGAATTGATGATAATGTTCGTGAACTTCCAAGGAGCATGTGACGGTATCAATAGACAGAACACACCTCCATCCTCCGTATGCTGGAAGTGCGGGATTAGACAAATATGGGGATTGCAAAGATAAATAATTTAATTAATTAATAAATATGACGATGGAGGGATCTACAGCCATGGCGATGATTGTCAAGTGGCGGACGGATGACTGAGTTTGATAGGCAATAATACCGATAACAATACATGAAGCACATGAATCTAACAAATAAGAGCGAGGAAAAATTAAGAACCTTTAACCGAAACATAATGAGAATGGACCAGTGAAAACAAACGAAGGTTAATGAGAAGATTGATGAACTATGAGATAACATATTTAGTGAAAGTAAAAGATATAGTTAAAGTGGTGAAAGCGTAAAGGAAAAAGTTGCATCGACACATACATATATACGAAAGAAAAATATAACCGATAGAGGAGAGAACCATAGGTAGTCCGAAGTTGCGATGGGAGGAAGCGGTCGTTAAGATAACCTCATCTCCGAAGTGGCCATAATTTATCTACCACAGATCTATATAAAACTATCTGGCCCGGTTTAGAGTTATTAAGAAAACAATTTTTATTAATGTTAATCGATAGGTAATCTATAATTCATCGACAATACTACAGAAATCGTCATTACCTACTAAACATTGTTTAATTGACAGAAAATTACAGCAACATTGTTAATATTGCTAACTGTGACTTGTGACTTGTAAATAAGTAAAATTAGGCTAGCTGTATTCTAGAATCTCATTTATATACAAACAATGTTGTATTTCAAGAAATAGGTGAATAAAGTTGTCAGTTCGGTTTTTTTTCCGCAACTAGGGTGATGGGTGGTTGTAATTTCAAAAGTACCTACAGAATTTTTAAACTTTGAGAAAATAGTATTGCTATTACTTTAGAAGAAGGTATTCCAAAAGACAAGGATATTAGCAACGGGGGCTAAATGTGTATATACTAAAAATTGGAGACAACATTGTTCTATGGAATCAAAGCGAATTGGATTAAATATCTACTTATATAAAGAGTGTATGCGTAGCGATATTCAGAGAGAAGGCACTTCAATGTTTGTAGTTTCACACTGCTTCTCGAAATACTTGGCGATCTAGTTCTGCACTAGCACTCAAGGTCAAATATAGTGACGTAGACGCATCGTCACTCCTACGTAAAACTGTACTATTTTCCTAAAAATGCAAATTCCTATCAACCAAGGACTAAGCACCGAGCAAGAATTGTACGTTTTCCGATGGGAGTTTATGATTTCTGTTTTGCGAGGTCTTCAAGATTGTTCCCATAAAATACACATGTACCATATGATCCCGTAACTCCTGTCTTTGTTGTGAGCTTACGCATGACGATGTTATAGCTCAATGTCCCAGAGATCAGTAAGTACCTATGTAGTTATTGACAATTTATAGTGAATATATATTAATATACTTTAAATATAAGGTCACTAATGTTATAGACTAATGTTATACTTACAATTAGACTAATGTATATCGCCTGCGGCAAATATTGCTAATATAAGCAGCTTTTCTTTAATATTACATACATTTAGGTACATATACTAGAATAAATTAAGGTAGGTATATATGTATCTGCTGTTTGTTTTGACTTATGTATGGAATTATAGGAGAGAATGTAAAAACTGCAGAAATAAATAGGTACCTACTTACTGCACCACATGATTTTCCTACATTTATTTATTTTAATTATTTATTTTTTTTATGATTTTATTGTATTTTTTATCATAATAATCTCAAGTATAAATATGACTGGAATTACATACATATATCACAACAACCAAGTCTGAAGTTGTCTAGCAACATAAAGGCGTAATACTTCTGACTCGGTAAACACTTTATACAATGTTAAAATTGGAAGTATTTAGTTCTCGCTGGTTTTTAAGATTTATTTCATGTCCCAAGAACGTAACTAAATATACATAGCCCATTATCATCATTTGCTGTACAGTAATATAATTACATGCAAACGTATGTATATATTAAATTGAAACGGGGCAGTTTTGATATAATTTCTTTATCAAATGATGAAATGATAAAATATTTGAACCTCTTATCTTATATTTCTATTTTTTTCCACTTCTGGGCCAATTAAAACACTATTAATTCGATTAAAAGTCAAATCCGTTACAACTTTGTCAGTGGAATAAAATTGGCTTTTAATTCGTGTCAATTAATAAACAACTAGCCATGCCTATCAACAAAATTGTCTACAGATAAAGAAATTCAATGACACATAGGATTATGTTTACATATCCTGGACAATTTAAGATTTTTTTGAAATGTAACACAAGAATAATGATCCTTATATCAATATATTTTTTGTCAAGCTCTAACAAATCTGTTCAAGAGCTAGGGAAACATGGCTTAGTCAAGAATTTAATTTGCTAAATTCAGGCGTGATTAGGTGATTAAATTATTATAAATAATACATACCTAAATTTTCAATATCTGATCTAAAATTGACCGCGTTATTTTCTTTTTTAATGCATATCATTTCATATATAATCTCTTTTTATAACTATTTTTTCTAAATCTTAGCATTTTCAAAATCAAAGGATGTTGTAATTCTTTAGAATGCTTAGACAAAGCAGTTCTCGCGGTTATGTTGTGTCTTACAGTGTATTAATTATTATAAAGACGTTTTTTTTAAATATTGTCTAGTTTGACCTACGTAACATTTATCACGGTCTTTGCATTCTAATTTATATACGACATTACTTTGATCATCTTTTTTAATCTTAGTTTTTAAATTTGTAAATACCTAACTGTCTGTTATTGTTTTGTGTAAACGTAATGTTTATGTGTGATTTTTTAAATTCGTATTTAATTCTGTCACTTAAGTCGCTGATGTATGGAATTGTGTGAAATAGTTCACTATTTTGTTTTTTTATTAGTTTCTCGTAAAATTCTTTTGGATAACTATTTTTGTCCAGAATTGATCTAACTTTGCTTAAATTCTCTTTCCTAAAATCAGCATGTGCTAATTTAATAGCCTGGTTAACTAAACTATTAATTATGTCTTTCTCTTTTTCCCTCATGATTTCGCATATCATTTCGTGGAAAGCCTTCCAATTTTTACAGAATCCAGCATGACGTCAATTAGGTTTACTTCCATCTCAGTTTGTAGTACCTCTTTGGATTTTTCTCTTGTTATTCGCCATCGTTTGCAGAAGAAGACGGTATGCTCTACAGTACAGCCGTGGTCAAAAGTATTCGCCACCCTTCACAGCTCTGATTACAAGAAGTATATAAGAAATAAAATATTTCTTTTTGTACATATTTTTTGTTATGTGTATACACAACGCATATTAATATTGGGAGGATCCTCCATAGGCTTTTGTAACTTCACGAATCCATCAAATGCAGACACTGCAATTCCTCGAACTTTTGCGACAATCCAATCGCATTCTACTTGCGTTAATTTACAAGCTTTAGGCATCTTTTGTTACCCAATAAAATTATACTGCACAAAAAAAACCGCAAGTACAATATTTTTTCTCTGACATTCACAACTTACAGTTATTTCTTTCAAAAATATTCAAAAATAACCACCAAAAATAGCGTATAACAAGTCTTCTAGTTAATTCAGTATCTAGCATATTTCGCAGATATACAATAATGTTCAAACAACTTGATTTTTCGGAAAGTGGCGAATACATATGGCCATTGGCAGAGAAAAAATATTGTACTTGCGGTTTTTTTTGTGCAGTATAATTTTACTGGGTAACAAAAGATGCCCAAAACTTGCGAATTAACGCAAGTAGAATGCGACTGGATTGCAGCAAAATCTCGAGGAATTGCGGTGTCTGCCTTTGATGGATTCGTGAAGTCACAAAAGCCTATGAAGGATCCTTCTAATATTAATATTCGTTGTGTATACACATAACAAAAAATATGTACAAAAAAAAATTCTTTTATTTCTTACATACTTCTTGTAATCAGAGCTGTGAAGGGTGGCGAATACTTTTGGCCACGGCTGTATTTCTCTACGCACAGTATATACACTTATCTTCTGTACGCTTGCCTATCCTTTTCTTGTATACTCTGAACGCCGCTTGAAGCTCTCTAAATCCATTTTCTTCGGGAAGGATCAATTCCCATGTCTCTGTTACTCTACCATCTCACTAATTTTCTTCCATTCTCTTCTATTACCCGTTTTACTTTTCCAGTTTGATATTCCTGCTCTGTTCAAATCTTCCATCACTTCATTTAGCCATTTTGATTTAGGTCTTCCTCTTCTTCTTCTTCCACTTGGTTTCCAGACCACCATTTCTTTAATTGTAGCGCCATCGGCTCTCCATACATGCCCAAGCCATCTTGTCGCTTTATCCTTGTCACGATATCCTCTCCAATTTCGCTCTGTATTTCCATGTTCGTTCTCCACCTGATTTGATTTTCTCCCACTTTGACAGGCCCCAGGATTACTCTCAATATCTTTCTTTCCGTTATCTTTAGGTCTTCTTCACATTGGTCATACTCATAGTTTCTGCGGCGTACATTAACACGGGACATATGATTGTTTTGTATATCTTCATTTTAGTTGCTTTTTAGAGTAGTTTATGCCGTAAAAGTTTTTTATTTGCGAAGAATACTCTGTTTGTATTTAAAATTCTTTCTTTTATTTCGGTCTCCCTATTTTCATCACTGGATATCATTATTCCCAAGTATTTAAATTTCTCCACCCGTTCAAATACAAACTTTCCAATCCTAATGGTTTTAAAGCTTTCCTGTTTCGTTCCAAACTTCAACACTTTGGTTTTGTTTTCATTTATCTCCAGTCCCATTTCTTCTCCTTCCTTTATTATTTCTGTCACCACTTCAATATTTGTTGTCTTTTCGCTATTACCACGATATTCTCTGCATATGCTATTATCTGTGCCCTTCTTGATCTAAGCGTGCCTTTGTTGATCTTTCTTGTAACGTATTCCAAGGCCAAATTAAATAGTGTAGTAGAGAGTGCATCTCCCTGTTTAACTCCTTTGTTTGTTCTTAGTTCTTCTGTGTCCCTTTTCGCTGTCGCTACCGTCATTCTAGTCTCCTTCATTGTCATTACTGTTGTCTCAATTTCGCTGGTATACCGAGCTTTTCCATTGCGAGTATTAAGTTGTTTCTCTTGATAGAGTCAAACGCCTGCTTAAAATCTATAAATAGCACATCTAGATCTATATTATGCTCGTGTGCTTTTTCCATTATTTGCTTTAAACTATGTATAGCATCTGTAGTTGATCTGCCCTTAATAAAACCACATTGGTATTGCCCTATCTCTCTTTCAGCTGTTATCGCAATTCTTTCTTGGAGTAAGACAGGATTTTATACGCGGTTGATAGCAATGTTATTCCTCTGTAATTAGAGCATTCCCGCTGATCCATCTTCCTGTATCTCCACTGGTAGCTCATCCGTCTCCTTATCAAATAGCAGTTCTTTGAAGTAGTCTGCCCATATTTTCCGATATTCTAGCTCTTCTTCTATTACTTTTCCCTCCTTATTTTTTATGCCACTTAGTTTGTGTTTATATACTTTGTTCTGTTCTCTGATATTCTTATAAAATTGTTTAGTGTTTCTGTTGCTGCTTGCTACCTCAACCTTTTCTATTAATGCTTGTATCCACTCTCTCTTACTTTTTCTTATTATTTTTTTGCAATCTTTTCTTATTTTTTCATATTCTTCTCTATCTTCGTTTCGCAGAGTTTTTATCCATTTTAGTCTTGCCTTTTTCATAGCTAAAACCCTTTCACTACAGTTTTCGTTATACCATTCTTTTCTTGCTTCATTCCTCTTTCTGCTATGCACTTTTTTGCACTCTCTTCTATGCTAGCCCTTATATGTTCCCAACTTTCATCTATGCTTTTTCCCTCAATGTTCTCTTTTTCTATTTGTATTTTAATCTCTTTTGCATATTCTCTTCTCTTTTCATCTTCTCCCCATCCCGTCTTATCAATTACGTTTTCTAAATGCGGTCTAAAGCTACCTTGGGTATCAAAGGTCACTCCTAGATATTTAATGCTCTTTGCCTATTTTAAAACTTATACCCTCCCGCTTCCTCTTTCCACTAATGATAAGCGCTTCGGTTTTTTTCGGTGCTAGCTTCAGCTCATTCTCTTTCGTCCACTTATCTATTCGTTTTAAATTCTCGTTTGTATTTCTGACCAGCTCGGTTTTACTTTCCGCCGTTACTAACAGTGCATGGTCGTCTGCAAATGCAATAGTTTTGGCTCTACCCTCCAATTTTATTTCGAGTACCTTATCATATAGGATGTTCCAGAGTGTGGAACCCAGTACAGAGCCTTGCGGTACCCCTGCCTTAACTTCTACTCTTTCCCTCTTGGTGACCTGTATGTATCTCCCTTTAAGGTAGTCCGAGATGATGTTTAGAAGATATTTGGATATCCCCCTCTCTTCTAACCTTTGTAGAACGAGATTCCAGCTGGTAGTGTTAAAGGCATTTCGAACATCCAGTGTGACTGCTGTAGTCACACTGGACCCACAACTCCCATTGTTTTTCATATATGACTTTAAGCATTGCCTGTAGCGTCGAACTTCCCTTCCTGAAACCATACTGATGATTTGCTAGTCCCCCCTTTTCTTCTATTTCTGCGTCCAGCCTTTGCCGTATAAGAGCTTCATATACCTTACTGAGAGTGTTTAAGAGGCACACCGGTCTATACGAGCCTGGTTTTCCTGGCGCCTTTTCTTTTGGCAACAAAATGACTTTTGCCACTTTCCAGTCCTCTGGAAACTTTGACGGTTTAAAAGCTGGTTCAGTACGCCGAGGACGCATTTTCAATGCTCTTTTACGGCTTCTATGATGGCTTCTGCGGGTATCCCGTCCAAACCTGGTGCTTTCCCCATTTTCATTTGGCCAATCGCCGTTTTCAGCTGTGTGATGGTAAAGGCCTGTGCTGCATGCACTCTCCTCTCGCGGTAGTTTTGGTGCTGCTGGGAGGCGAAAAGAGATGTTCCTCCTTTCCTTGTTTGGTAATTTGTATGGTACTAGATTAGAATAGCTTTGACTACTATTCTATATCCATCCCCCCATATATCTGTATTCAGCTCATTGCACAGGCTGTTCCAATGTTCTCTTTTGGTTTTCCTTATCAGATTCCGTAGCTCCTTTCTTTTCTTGCTATACTCCTCTCTTGCCTTCTGCCTAATTTCCTCGCTAGTGTTCCTTGGTATTTTTGTACCCTGTCTCCGGATTGCAGTGCATTGCTTTCTCTTCATTTGTATTTCATCATTCCACCAGTACGGCACCGCTTTTCTTCCCCTCGGTCCTTCACTCGTACTGTTTTCATATGCCTCTTTCATAATGTCTGTGCATATTTTATAGGAGTTTCTTTCCTTCTCGGTCAATCCATTGAGCCTGGGTTCTATATTTGCGTTGTAGGTCCCCCAATTTGTGGCAAATATCTTTCTTTCCATTAATCTTTGAGGTGCTCTGTCCATCTTAATTTCATAGTAGATGAACCGGTGTTGCGTCATGTTTTCTTCTTCTATTACCCTCCATTTTATTATTTGCTTTGCTATTCCCTGCGTAGAGAGAGTGACGTCGATGAAGGACTACGTGTTTCCTTTTACAAAGGTTTCCATGCCCCATGTATTATGAGCGACTAAATTTAACGTTGCAATCCATTCTGCCCTATGCTCCCCCTTTTTATCAGTAGTAGGGGATTCCCAAAGGTGTGACTTTGAGTTAACGTGTCCCGCTATCACCACTTCTCGTTCTCTGTCTCTCACAGTGTCAAATATGTAGTTCATCCACCTTCGCAGCATACTCCGCCATATCTATATTTGGTGATAAAGAGCAACAATACATATCCATGTTTCCGAAGTCCACACATATGTAACCCTTGTCTGTCCTTATATTTGCTATAGTAATTTTATGGTTTAGCAACAGTATTGCAATATCCTCCCTTTTATCTGTTATCTATTTCCTACCCTTTATTATAGATTTATTTGGTTACCCGACTATTATGAGATCCATATTTCTCTGTTTAACCGTTGCATATCCCAAATCGTGAGCTGCGCTTCCCCCTTCATGCTTAGAGCGCGCGCTCTGTCCTGACCTTAAGTCGAGTGCTTCTATTCTCTCTCTCCAAGCCTACGAACCAACTAGGTAGCATTATTTTCACTTTGAATTTTGTTTGTGGGATCTTTTTGTAAAATAGCATGCGTTGTTGTCATTTAATAATGAATTCATTTTGGCTTCATAATCAATTTTGTACGTAACAATCGTCTTTTCGCCTTTATCGGCTTTAGTAATTATAATATCCTTATTACTTTTTAAAAACCTTTTGGTTTCATTTAACATACGTTTTAATTCCGTATTTTTATTATTACTACTATTCCTATTTTTGAAATTGGATATTATATTTACTAACTTGTTCCGCAATGTGTTTTGTGTATGTGATTCTACTGAATTTTGTATTATAAACTCTATATTACAAATTATTTCATCTACTAAAACGTTATTACTATCTACTGAAAATTTTGGGCCTAAACTGATAATTAATTTTACACTGTCCGGAATTATTTTATTTGTTAGATTTATTATCCAATCTTCTTGTAAGATTGGATAATAATTCTTATTAGTTCTTTATAATAAATTTTCAATCTTTTTTAAATTATTCTTTCTAATCTTATTAAAATTTCTTTCAAAATCTAAATCTACGCGTTTAAAAAATTCACTAGAATCACTAAATGACATTTTACTACGAATGCCAATTTTCGTAGTTGAAATGTAATTTTTAATTTTTGTTCGTGTTATAAATTTGTCTTTAATACATAAATTGTGAGTGTCTTATGATAAATAGTTTCTTTTAATTTACTAAATGAACTTTTTATAGAATCGTTGGTGATTAATATTTGAAACGAATTTTGTATAAAATTTGGAAATACCTACTCACGCCTGCATTTTATTAAAAAGCATTTCCTATTAATCTGTCTGGCTAATTTCATTTTCAATTTTATAAATTCTTTCTTTTGGCTGTCCGCTGTTCCATAACAAAACACTAATAACTTAATCGAAAAATCGGTTTACTCCTTGGTTCGTGGAAGTTAAGGAGAGATATAATTAGTATATGTATTTTTCTGACTATTAGGAAAATAAGATAAGTAAAAAAGGTCAGAAAAATACATATGCTCTTATACATATACTTAAAATATAACTTCTAGAATTCACTACACCAAACTAGATCGTTCGAAAACGTTCTCTCTGGAATGTCTCCAGAATGCGCGCGAACTGTCCAAATAAAATACAGTACATGCATAATCCATTTAAACTGCTCGGCTACTAGATGGCGTTATTCGTAACAATACAAATTGAATGTGTGTAGAGCATGATCAATTTTATTAACGGTATGCAAAATGTGCAATCATCTACATACCACTTGTAAAATTCAACATGACAATTAAGTTTATTTAATGAATCTTGCTCAAGATCCTCTATTACTAAATTTGCTATTGCAGCAGATAATGGAGAACCCATTGCAGTTCCAAAAATTTGTTTGTATATTTTGTCGTTGTATTGAAAATAGGTAGAATTTAAGCAAAGTTTGCAGCCAACATGAATTCATTTTTCGGTAACCCACTTTTTATCTATACTACATAAAGCTAGATCTAAACGTAATTATGTGGTACCATTTTTTTACTTAAAAATTTAACAAATTCTCAGGAATTTTTTATACTGTACTCCGAATTTTCTATGATATTACCTACTAAGAATTTTGGATAAAAATTTTGATAAATTGTACATGGGTGACTCCATACAATTTACAATGGGCCTTAAAAGAATATTAGGTTTATAAATTTTAGGTATTCCGTAAATTTGTGGGGTAATACCATTAGTTATTTTTAACTTTTTCGAAACAGACTCGTCTATATATGTAATTACTTTTTAACCAACTACTAATTTGCTGATTATTTTCACTTTGAATTTTGTTTGTAGGATCTTTTTGTGAATTAACATATGTGTTATTGTCATTTAATAATGAATTCATTTTGGCTTCGTAATTAATTTTGTACATAATAATAGTCTTTTCGCCTTTATCGGTTTTAGTAATGATAATATCCTTATTATTTTTTAAAAATCGTTTGGTTTCATTTAACATACGTTTTAATTCCGTATTTTTACTTTGACTGCTATTTCTAGTTTTGTAGTTGGATATTATATTTACTAACTTCTTCCCCAATCTGTTTTGTGTATGTGATTCTACTGAATTTTGTATAATATACTCTATACTACAAATTAATTTATCTACTGAAATATTATTATTGTCTACTGAAAATTTTGGATCTAAACTAATAATTAATTTTACATTGTCCGGAATTACTTTATTTGTTAGATTTATTATCTAATCTTCTTGAAAGATTGGAATATTACTTTTTTGTAATAAACTATCTATCTTTTTTAAATTATTACTGTACTACTGTAGCTCGTGTTAGCTATCTATGTATATTGTAATTAATGCTTTCATAAAATTACTTCGTCAATGAGATAAATTGATTTCTGTTTTATGGACCTAAAAGTCGAAAAATATCTGGAATTAAAGTAAGGGAAAGTTTGTAACTTCCTTTTCTCAATAGACTGTATATTCTTCAGATGCTTACAGTTATATACAAAATTGCCGAATACCAACGCTACACAGACGTAAGAAGCGTCTGTCACTAAAAAGTGCGAATCTTGTTTGCTTATTTGTAACGAAAACTGTGTTGTGCGTCAAACAAATTCATAAGCACAGTGTAGAAGGGACAATTAAATGATAATCTGTGTGTCTTCCGAAATCCATAACTTCAACAACGATATAAATATGAACAAAATTTTGGATTACGTAATTGCATTTTCTTTTAGTAATATAGATTAAACATAAATGTATACACTTTAAAGTCTGCAATATTGAGGCGTTGGAGTAGCTTATTTGGTAAAGATGGTTTGAAAGTATGTATGTACTATCGCCGCCAAAAGCAGCGAATCAGACTTCAAGCAATATGACCTTTCGTATACCTGCGTAACATCCGACTAATCGCACTGGGCGACTGTAATTAGAAACGGATACCCACCTAGCAGGTAAATTTGAGGCAGAAGGATTTGCAAGAAATGCAAAGCTATTATATATATGTAATATCATTTACCATCGTTGCATTTACTCTATATTATAAATAAGTGCCTACTAGAATTATTAAATAGATTTCGTAAACACAAGCAGCCTTTTCTGTTTCTTGATAGTAAATTATATATGCGTAAAACATGCATGTTTTACACTATACACATTGCATATTTTAAATCATACGCTTCTTAATATAGTAACACAATTTTATTTATAGAAAACAAAGAATTGTTCGGAAGGCGGTATTAAGAAACGATTTTAATCATATTTAAAGAAATTTACTACGAATCCCCTTAAATTCCTAATGTCTTTTAAATTACTATAAGTGCAGTATTTATTGAACCGACTAAAACTTCGTAAGTTCTTGTTCTTCAACGAATTTTGTACCGTTAATGTCGGCATATTTTAAATATATTTTTAATTACGAACATCGTTCAAATCCCACAAAATTCCTAGAAATAATAGACATTTTGCTATCAGACACATTGTATATTTTCCGCTGTTTGAAATAAAATATTAGGCGAATATATTAATAAAATAATATAAAAGTCGTTCCATGGTTACACGTCTTATTCTATAATTTTATAATTTTTGCAATTATTGTTTGAATCATATTTTGCATGAGAAATTTATCCTAAAATTTCTTTTTCTTCAATTAATTTGGCTACGTTCTACTTTAGTTTAGTACATCATATTTATTTCCAATATATTCATAACTCGCTTCGTTTAAATTCATTTAAATGCCCGCTGCCCTTTAGCCTGCAGGTATACGGCTTGGTACAACGGGCCAGTTATTTTACCTGAATAAACGATTCAGGACCGTAAGCCTATAATAGACGGGTTTTATTGCCGTTTGATTCGCTACTTTTGGCGGCGATAGTACATACGTATGCAAAATAGTCTATTGCATATTCTTTGTGTTAAAATATTTGATATTTGATTTTTTATATTTGGGGTAGATATAGTCTCTCTTATATCTACTTGCATTTAAATTAAAAACAATAAATTATATACATTCTTTGTAAAGATAGTGTGGTTTTTATTTAGTATTTTTGTAATAGTATTATAGAGTTTTAAATGTTATTTCCACGAATCCCACCACTGCCGGATGGCTAGCTGTACATATAAACACCGGGAGTTTCGCGGATCGAACCAGTTTATAATCTGTAGCAGCCTGAGAGGTAGGCTACTTTTGTTTGTTAGTTGTCGGCGGATACACCGAATCGATAAACAATTTTACCTTAGCGCAGATAAAGCACAAGAAACGTGAATACCAGTGATTTGAAACCAGTTTTTATGTGTGAATTTGTTCACAATTCCGAAATTCGAAATATATTTCGTTGATTGAGGTCAGCCCTTGGTACTTACTTTCATGTAAAAGGCTGTAAGGTGAGTAATGTGTATAGACGATCATAAACTAAATTTCAATTTTGCACGCAAGTGATTATAAATAAATAATTACATACGTTAATGTGACTGTGAATCGAATTCACTATACAAATATATTTTCAGTGACTTTTTAAATAAATTTCCTGATAAATACTACATCTAAAAATGCAAATGTGAAACGAAACCCTGTTAGTTTAGATTTTACTCTTTTTTTCTACTCTAAACTAGATAAATCTGGTATTTAACCATGATCGATTTTGCGTTTGAACTGACGATGCATGTTGTGTGCATAATATAATATATTATACATATGTATGTGCAAGGTCTTGTCTATATGCACGTTGTTTATAAAAAATGTTATCTTTTTAAGTTGCCAGTAATTTTTTTCATTATCATTGTAAATAGTAACATGGTAAGATATGCCATTAATTAAAAAGTTTCCAATATAGAATATCCAAAATAATATTCTTTTTTATTCAAAATAATGAACTATTTAACTCAAATTTAGTCGATAATTGAATTCTACTCTCTTATATGAATTAAGAAATGTTTGTTGAGAAGTATTGGTTACGGTCTATGGTTTAAATATAGCATTTTACGCGCGCTATTTTTTAAAATGAAATATCAACTGTTTTGCGAGCAACCACTACCGTAGATTAGTGGAATTTTCCGAAGACCACATATACAGCGTAGGTAGAATAGGATGTTGTCGCTTTGTGAATCTTGGGGCGAGAGCGAGAACGCAAAGATTATACACACATTTATGGTTATACTTAGATATATTTGCATTAATATGTAGTGTTGTTGTTAGTTTACAACTTGTACGCAATATATTAATTAAGTTCTTGAAGAATTATTCTAAAATCAAATTAAATTCTAGTTAAAAATAATTTTTGTCTGTGATAGGATATTTTTCTCTCGTTGATGAGTATTTGGTGTATCATGAATTTGACAGTTAGCCAATTTTTTAATAGCTTTGAGGGCATTTTTTCACATGACATTTTGTTTTTTAATCTTTAGAATATATCTGGCAAATAGGAAGTCATTTATTCACATCGATACATTTTCCGAATCCTAGACTATAAATACTGTAAGCAGTTATTTTATCAGTATTCGTTATTGACCTGTTTCACTAAATATTTTTCAGCAACTCAGAAAATATCGAGGATGAGTTGTTAGATTGGCGGCCTGGTTGCGCATAATCAGAGACAAATTAATTATCTGAAGACCAACTACATCATCTGAACGGCAGATATTCAAGCCAAATAAGACAAAGAAATTTTTGTTTCTAAAGTCCTACGAAATTATACAGTCTGTTTTCAACAATTTTTTGCGATGAGTATGTCATAAATTAACATATATTTTGTGTTTTGAATATTATGTAAATATCTGTCAGTAATTAATTGAAATTCCTTCAATTTTGGTGTATGACTAAAAACATCTGTATTGTAGACAAAATATAATTTTAGTGATACATATATTTTATGTTAATCTTTCATTTTTTTCCTTTCCTATTATAAAGAACACTTACTACATACTTCTGTAACAAGAATTGTGAGAAATTTTATAGAATTGTATATGAAAAATACCTGCCGTATTCCGAACTACAAATAAAATATAGTGAAATATGATTGCAATAAGATAATAAAAAGTAAAACAAGACTACTGATGAAAACATCAACCCTAGCCACATACGAGTACTCTAATGTGGCTGACAATATGAAGTAAACGCATTTAAATTATGTAAATAACTTTTCGTTATTGCATTAGCTTTATTCTATTGCATTATTTGGCGGTATCATCCGAAATGTCTCATATTCTCTGCGTTTCTTACGATTTTAGTTTTTCATAGTTATTTACCTTTCTTATTATCTGTTTTTTATTTGTTTTGTTACTATACCCAAATCTGTCATCTTTTTAATTTTTCTTATTTCTTAATATTCTTTGGTTTATTAACCTACATGTTTTATTGGTGATATATTGCAAGATTACTTTGGCATTTATGTATTTGCAGAGTTTTTTGCACATTATTACTTTATAGATTAATGGTCAATTGAAAACAAGGTTGGTAATAAATAATAATAGTGTTAGTATCGATTAATAGTCTAAAGATGTCATGCAAGATACACACATTTATTGTTATTGTTATTCGTATTAACAAAGCCGCAGTAATAAATACTACATACCCACCTATAAAACAGAATGTTATGAGTATTAAAGAGATGTACCTATAAAGTATTCTAGGTTGTTTTAATCATCACAAATACGCGTCGTGAAAACCAATATTCAACAACCTAGGCATTTATATGTATGTATAGGTACCTAGTTAACAAAATAGAGGAAGAGAAAAAAACCTTTTTGTTTACCTACATTATAATATATGGTAACGTATTTGTTTACCTGGAAAGATTTTTCCAATCTTATCATATCTTTTAGTCAAATACAAAGCTATTTAAAAGTTAGTATCGCCTACCAGTCTAATCTGGAATGTGGATTGAATAATATTTAATATTAGTAAAGTAATAGACTTTGGGTGTGAACTTAGTTGTTGATATAATATCTACTTTTTTGATATAATCATGGATCATTTAGATTACCATCTATTTGATAAACAAACTGCATTGATATTCGTAAATTTCGAAAGCTGTATCTCAGTAAATGGAGGATGTATCTTACATACCAGGGATAAATAAAATACACGTGACCTTTGACGTAGCAAGTTACAAATAAATATGTTGGCAACAAACTAAATATTCCTAATATTTCCTACCATTGGTGCCATATTTTAATTAATATAAATCTAACCTCTCAAATAACTAATTATGACATCTAGGAAGCTGAACGTTTTGGATTGTGATAACTCTTGGATAGCAGCAGATCTTCAATTTATAATGTCAATACTAAAGAGTGTGTCAATCATCTGGCGTGTCTTAAAAAATTATGACTTCTTCATATATGTGGTATTTATTAAATAAGATTTTTTTACATCACCATACTGTTAAATAAGTTGCATATGCAAACTTCGTAACTCTGTATTTCTAAGATCAAAAAAATCAATAGAAATCTATTCCTATTTGACGAAAAGTTAAAAATTTATTTACTGGAATGTGTCGGGATCTTATTCTCTAGAAGCAAGCATCCAAGAATTTTAAGTAACTTTACTCTTCACCGTTACCCATATTGCTACAATATTGTTATTACGAACTGCTACATACTTGAAACAAAAACTTTAATCAACAGTATTTAATACTAATATTCTAAGTACAAGGGTGAATATTGGTGTTGTATTTGTAGTTGTATTTATGTATACATAGAATATAAAGTAATTTTATTCCTATATACAAGGGACGTTTTGTAATTATTTTTTTTATCATTTATTTCGTGGATTTTCATTTACTTTTAATTATTTTTTGTTTCATTGTTCTTCTTTTTCCTGTGGGCAGTGAGATAATGCATTCGCTCATATCTTCTATACGTATTTTTTAGTTTATCATCACCGTATGCCTCGGAAAATACAGGTATCTTATAAAATACCAATAGTCCTAGGATCTCTCCTAAGAATTATTAGTGATTTCATTGTTTTTACATAACAGTTACTATTGTTGTAATTACGTTTAGTGTACTGTGACGAATATTAGAAGGTTCGTCATCATAGTCGCGTTTAGTAGACTAAATTGGCACTCATAAACAGTACTATATATTTCCTCGCATCAATTAGCACTAATTTTAATTATTGAAATAACACTTTGAACTGGCTAATATAGCACATTCTTAAAATCTCAAATTAGACCTAATTACCACAATATAATAACGTTTAACATCATTCAATAATTGAGTCATAATAATATAAGTATTATTACACTCACAATAACGCGATTAATGCATTCAGTATTACCTATATAAGAATAATTAACAGAGAGGACCTGCGAGTACAAGGACAAAGGGCTTAAAATAGAAATATTCCAGACCGAACAGGTAGTATACTGGATCAATCCAGTTAAATTTTCCGGTGTACGCGCATTCAGGTTTCTAGGTACATAATTTATCGCGCAAGAATTTTTATACCATTATAGTGAACAAATGGCTGTTATTCATACTTCCAAGTTTTATCTGTACTTATATACTGATATGTTTAGTATCTTTTATAAGTAATCTCTAACATGAAAACCATTTCATTGTTGTTCATTCATTTGTAGTGAATTAAAATATAATATGAACAGAGAGACGTAACTATATACGTAATTGGCAACTGAAAGTATACTGTCCGTGTGGTAGCTGAACGCAAGTATTTGTATCTATTTTGATTCTCAACGTTAATCGGAGATATGCAGATTATCGTCACAACTACTGGAAACAAAATAAATTTAGAATTAATGCTCTGACTCCCAAAACGTAATGCGTTTAATGTGATTTTGTATAAGGAAAGAAGTAATTAGTAATTTATGCATGTAATAAAACAAAATAAAATTGTGGTTTATCTCGTTAAAGTGTTATATAAAGCCCTAAAAGCATATTATTATTATTAGATATTATTATGTTTGGTTAACGTAGTGACACCCGTTACTTCCCCTCTAACTTATTTATTATTATGGTTAAAATGAAGGAGGGTCTTGCTACCATATAACATCTTTATCTTTACCTTAAAGACGGTTCCGACATAGGATAATATTATACTTAGTAAATAAGTAAGCAAGGCAATTTTTAAAATAACTATTGCTTTTTCTCGATCATTTTAGCCAATGGTTTTTTTACGAACTACTTACTATTTTCAATTATTCAGTAAATTTTTACTGGATAATTCCGATTAATTCCTCAAATTATTCGAATTCGTCTCACTATCTTCAATAGTTATTTACATCCTACTACCTCGCCGTTAATTTTTATAATATTGTTATACTTCTGAACTTATTATTACCAAGCGATTTTTCAGTAGCCTGTAATGATGGTCTAGAAAACTGCTTTGCTCATAGTTTAGCTGGGTATAATACCACTGGACTGCAAGCTGTTGTAAAGATGATGAAGAGTACTGCTTGGTGACGCAATTTTTCATATCTATGTATTACGATTCTCTTGTTACCTCTGTTATGGCTGCACATGAGTAAAGTTGAGATAGCAGTTGTGGAGCAGTTTATACACCGTAAAAATGCTTGATGAAATGACTGCCCTTAAGTAATCTAAGCTGCTTTTGTTTTTCTTTTTTAGTACTTCATATATTCTTTAAGCATTATTAACTAAAGCCATGGTTTGAAATTCTTTGGCGTTCTGTAAATTTTTCGGCAATTTATGAGTAAAAAAATAAGTATGTATATTGAAATTATTTTTATCTTTCACTACTTGTGAATATACAGGCTGGATTTGAAATAAAAGTAAAGACTATGAAAAATGGAAAGATATTATTTTATTAAACTTAAATCCAAAATATTTTGCGCACGTACGTAGGTACATATGTATATTAATTATATTCAATGGAAAAGGAACGATAATTTTTTTTATATAATATAAACCATGGGACATTCAGTATTTAGCGAACCTTGAAATAAACTTTTCTTATTTCTAAGTTAAATGGCAACGATCAATACATCCAGGCGCTGCCTCCAGTATAAATAGAATAACATTTATATTACACTTTAACCCTCCATTCCAGTTAAATGAATGTGGACAATTACTTTACATAAATTTTGAAATTCATAAGGTTTTAGTGCAAGTTCCTTGTGAGACTTTGTTTATTAAGAACACGAACAAATTGTTAACGTAATATTAAGATTAAACTGCATACTGTGAGCGAAGAAACATTTAGTTTATGTTATCATTAAAATGTATCGTGCAATAATCTTTGAAATTAAACATACTTTTTATAAACTTATTCTTGTTTAGCTTACAATTGGTCTTGATAGCTCTGGAAATGCTTTACATTTAAAAATGAGATGAATATTTTTTGTTAGACATAGGTATCTATATGTACAGCAAACGAAATATTTTAATTGGGGTGCGTGAGCAATACTAGACTAGGCCAGCAGAGGTAAAATCAGCACCTACCACGCCTTTGTAAATAGTATAACTAGTATATAGACCATAACAGATTAGAATAATCTATTAGAATCTACTGAACTTTTTTCTGGAAAATTTCATGCTATAGAAAAAAGGTCCTAAAAATTTTTCATAGCTTGCGCTGTCTAGTCTGCGTCTGCCATAGAAGCAAAAATATCATGAAAACGTTACTTGATAAAGGTGTTATCTTCTCTGGGACCCCAATGAAAATATTTCGTTTGGTGTATGTATATTTGTCACTAACCAGTGATAGTCTTAACAGTAGGTCTGTTTAACCTTAACTAAAGTATGTTTATCAAATGATTTATAAAGAATTATGAGGCCATAATCATGGTCATTTCAATTAATATTCAATCAATAATCTATAAGTGAATTAATTTTTCTCATTGTTAAACGGAATAATTTGTCAAATAAAAATGTCACAACTGTCATCATCACAAAACACAGTGTTAACGAAATCCTAAAGGTGTTATACCTTGTTTTTTATTAAGAGGACCAAATAATAAAATGCACTTAACATTAGGTAAATTAAACTGACAGCTATTTTGGCGGTAAATCTAAATGATGAATTACAATGAAATCAAGTACACCGTGTCCGTAAATGTTTGAAGTTGACAGCTACTGTCAAATTTTGGTTAAGTTTGTAACACTACATTCCATTTCGATCGCAAGAATTAACATTAGTGCCCCACGCGGTAGCTATTTTCGGTATAATTATTACAAATGTTTCTTAAAATCAAACACAATACTCTTCCTTTTGGAAACGTTTATTGCTAATTAAAATTAGCCAAGAAAATAATTATAACGATAAAATCATTGCAATTACAAAAATACAAACATTATTTATTAGTTAATATTGCAATTACAAGAAATGTTGGAGATGGTGACCTTGCTGATTGAGACATGAATTAACTCTTCGTTTCATATTTTCGAAAACATGGAGTGGTTCTTATGTAATCGTTTGAATCTCGTTAATTAAGTCTGAAACGCATGTTTAGACATATCCTGACTGGAATGTAGTATCAAATGTCACCAATTTTATAAACTTATTTTAGTAGTTATGAAAACAACTGATTGTCAATACAAGGAAAAACTAATACAGAAATGAAAAACTATACTAAAACCCGACGAAAATACAGACGTGCGACTATGGCCAGAAAGGAATAAACCGACTGACATTCTCAGGGTAGTAAGCTTTAAGCCTAGATATTGCATACATTTTGACAGACGTCAGCTTTACGGACACGCGATACTTGTTATTTACATTTGGATATTTAAACAAATTTCACGTATACAACACATTTATTATATTATTTATTATTTGCATTATATTTATAGTAGTAGTATATCAAAACATTACATTTGTATCTTAGAAATTTAAAATTGATGTTACATACTATTATAAATTACAATAGAAAGAAGCACTAGCTAATCTACCAAACCTACATATACATGTATTTTAAATACATAATTCTACAGTTCTCCACCAGAAGCACTATCACTGTCGATACTAAAATCACTGTCACTGGTGTCATGGTGTCATTATTTCCAACCGAAATAATAGATGGTTCCACCACATCATCTATTAAGCCATCTAACTTGCACATTTTGTCTTCTTCTTCAATTACATGTTCCACACATTTTGTCCACGTTTCTGAGGTTACAGTTCTAATTGTGGTTAACAAAATCTCTTTTACTTCAGTTAATTTGAAGCTTTTATTTTATGCAGCTACTTCATTTTTTATTTGTGATTATTTATTATTTCCAACAACTAATCGCACTATGGAAGGATCAAACGGTATTTGTTTTTGAAGTAACCCTCTTGCATTTCTGTTTTTCGTGTTAATTTCGTGTCCCATTACAATAACACTATTGTCAGATAATTTCTTTAAAATATTATTGACCACTCCTCAAAAACATTTGCATCTATTTCATCGTGCTAATCGACTGTTGTTCTTCCTTCAAATAGTAGTAACCTATCGTCAACAAACACGTTTTTAGAACCAATATGTAAAATCACTAAGCGTTTACCTTTACAAGTAGGATTTTTTAGACCAGTAGTTACACCATCTATAAATGCTTGTCTGTGTGTTGTAACATTAACATCTACCCATACGTTTGCTCTTGTGTACCCTTCATTCAGCCATGTTTCGTCTAAATAATAGATTAGGCGTTGTTCATGTCTATATTTTGATATCGCAGATATGTAATTATCTGCGTCTCCACAAAACAATGTTTTTACATTGGAGCAGTACCTAAACTTTTGCGATTACATTTTCAATATCTGCAAATACATACTCTGTATTATATGAGACACTTAAATAATTAGTACTCAAACTTACTTAAAATTAAGCATCTTCATTAATTTATACAAGGTTGAACGACTCATTTGAGGTATTTTCTTTAAGATTTTGTTTAACGTAGGAAGTTTTCCATTGTAAAAAAATCATGTATGATTCTTCTTACATATCATCTATTTAATAGTGTCGTCAAACGTAGGTAGCACCGCCTTACTTCCAACTCGTTTTAATGGTAGAGAAATTAGTCCTTTAGCTTTATATTCACCAAGAATACGGAAAACACTTCGAAATCTTCGAAACACCTATTATTATAGTTAAATATAAATATACATATTTCTAACTATTTATGTAATGTTACCTAAAGTGTCTGCAATTTCCAGTGTTATCTGTTTTTTCTTTATTGTAGGATTACTACCAATAATTTTGTTGTACATGTTCTTCAACTTGCTTTTCTTCTAAAAATGTCCACGTCTCAAAGTAGCACGTTTTAGATAATAGAAGATAATAGAAAAATATTTAACGAAATATTTACTCAATCAGCTGTGTCTACAATATAGCGTCGTTAAAATCTAACAAATTTGGGCAGTGTAAACATGACCGCCAACAAACCAATCGTAAACTTATATTTTGGCGGGCTATTTTCGATTAGCTCCTCTTATAAAAAACAAGGTATATGTAAAATAATGTGTGGAACTCGTAAAAACAAAGTCATTCACACTTCGTGCTCGTGGCTTGTCGTTTTTGCTCATGACTTATTTCCTTTATAACAGCCTTGTACAATAAATTACAATTTTACAAAAAATATGTCACATTAACCATAACTAGTTGACATACAAATAATTTTGATGTACATATATAGATGGATAGGTTGTGATCTCGGTCTATCTACTCGGTTGTAAATGCGTTAAAGATCTTGCTTTAGGTGGCGTTCATAGCAAAGCAACGAAATGACAGATTAACCGCGAGACTATAATAGCGCCACCAACAAGAATCTGTATTGAAAGCTGACAGAGCGACTGCAAGGATAGAGATTCCAAATTCATATCTCGGTTCCTATTCTACTGTCGTCATTAGGCTCTTGTTTCGGCGCGTGTGCTATATGATTCAAAATACTTTTTATAAGCGCTGGCTATGGATTACATAAACATATTTGAAAAACCTATGGCTTAGCTTAATATCATTTACTTACCTGTCTTATTATCCAGATAGTTTTTCCACTTGTTAGGTCAATGATAACACTTGCAATTCTAACAAAAGTCAAATTTATTCCAAAACCTTTACAAAATTTATAATCTGGTTTTCGTAACAACTTCTTCTGAAGAAGTTGCCACGCGGTTTTAAAATATACATAATCAGTTGATCACGTAAATACCATTTTTCTAATTCAATGGAATAAGTTACTACCAACGATAATACAACATTTCAACTAACCAGAACTCTGACATTTAAAATTAATCACATTTGACAGATAAGTATATAATATTAAGCTAAGCCATACGTTTTTCAAATATACGTAATTCATAGCCACCGCTTATAAAAAGGATTTTGAATCATATAGTATATATTATTATACGTATAATGTAATGTTGCTTAAACGGCTTAATGCATATACACAATAAAATCTTTCTTGTCTTTATTTAAGCAATAAATATATTTCACCGTGTCAGCAATGATTGACAATCCATTCGAGAAGTCAATAATCATTTTGCAATACAACAAATGAGTAGAGCATGAGAGTTTGACTGCGAGAAAATAATAGAGTAGCGAATAAATTTCGTTAATATCGTTGATTATAATCAGAGTAAACAAACGCAATTTGATTACAATGTCAATAACTGTGCAACTATTTCCAAAAAAAAATCTACTATCCAATAAAAAATAGATATATTGTAAATATTATATATATTTTCCCCAGTAATTACAAAAAAATAATTAATTTTAGCGATGTAGTTAATTATAAGAAAATTGAACGTGTCGATGAACATGTAAAGATATACTCATCTTCTATTATTAAGATAGAAGAGTTTCATTTAGAGAGATGAGTTGTGTTTACATTTTACTGTAATTGTAACTCAATCTGTCTAGTTCAAGTTCATCGTTAATATAACCACTTTATTAAAAGAGGTCAAGTATTTGATTTGATAAAGACTATCACACTTATTTAACCATCGCCTATTAAAATACATAAACACATACATGCTTAATAGATTTGTGTTTTCTGTATACCGAACATGACAAGGAAACAATCTCAGACTTTTTATTGAATTTGATTTTGTTCGACTTTAATTATTTAATTTTATAGTTACATATTTCGTGCTCATTGGCTAGAAGTCTATCTAAACGTATTTTTTAACGTTTGATGACTAAACTAAAAATTTTATCATAAAATGTAAAATTATTATTAGATCTTATGTCTGCCATTGTTTTCTATAACAAACTCCTTGATAACAACAGTCGCAAAGAAAAGAAAATAACTGAGTAGAATAAATGAGTCATTTCCTAAATAAAATATTTTCTCGTTCAGTCTATAATGTAACAAATAATTTCCCGTTCTGTTCATAATGTAACAATGTCACCTTCACAAACTCCACTTTCATATTAAAATCAGTTTAGTTAGAGTGATCTATGGCTTCCCACTAGAAAATTCTTAGTTATAATTCCACTACAGCTGTATTCTTTTTACCAAAAAATATATCTTACAATTAAGACAAACTAAGAGCAAATTAAATTAAGATAAAACAAGAATTTTTATTTTATTTTGCTTTTTATCGTCACAGCCGCGCAAGACGTCAATGCGAAAGAAATTACATTTGAAATTTATTTCAAGAAGTATTAAAATCGCTGGTTTTGTAGGCGGGATTTGTATTTTACAATTAATGCTTCGCCATGACGTATGCATAAGATGCGCGTCGGCATATCTGTTTCTGTGTATCCTGGTACTACCCGAAATGAGACAATCATATCATAACCTCTGCAGTTCCTTCTATTTTTGCAGAACCGCTCTATAGGTTTGTTATTGGGGAATCGGTCTCCTCTTGACATAAGTCGAACGTGACGATCCTGCACCTCATTTAATATTTTTCGCCTCCCGATTTCTCTCCTCTGGTGTTCCTGATCTTTCCTAGTCCATGCTTGATGGCAGCCCACGATGGTAGATTGATTTCAGTTAACACCACCAATCATAAGCGAAAACTATAAAATACCGAACATCTCATAAAATATACAGTTGTGTTCAAGAAAATAGCAGTAGTGTGTATTTTACAATGTAACGCATGGTTGTTTTAAAATTGAAGGATGTCTACCACACGCCATCTATACATCAAATAGTTCCATTACATACATAGGTGTTGTAACTAGAGCTGTTATCCGGATCCGGATAATTTTGGATCCGGATAATTTACTATTCGGATATCCGGATCTGAGTGCTATCCGGATCCACTATCCGGATCTCCTATCCAAAACCTCGGATCCGGATCTGCTCTCCGAAGCCTCAGATCCGAATCTGCTATCAGAAACCTCGGGTCCGGATCTGCTAGACTTCTCGGACTTGTATCAATAAGATTATTTTGTTCACGAGTTCTCGCTAACATTAAAAAATTAATACAGACAAAAATGTTTTACGTTGCAATATTTTGCTTTGTAAAATAATAAAACAAATCAATATTATTAATTAATATTATAGATAGCTAATAGAGAAGAAGTAAAATAACTGCTTTATTGGTATGTTAAATAAATAAATAAAATGAAAAATCAGGAACAAAAGGTATTCTAGGTTTTGGATAACGGATCTGGATCCGAGGTTTTCTGATAGCGGATCCGGATCCGACGCTTCGGATAGTGGATCCAAATCTGAGATTTCGGATAGCGAATCTGAATCCAAGGATTCAGATATCCGGATAGTTTTGGATCCGGATATCCGGATCTTAATTTTGCCGAATATCTGCAGCACTAGTTATAACATGCATATGATGAAGCTCCTTTCTGAATAACTTTGGAGAAACCCTAGGTTTTATGTTACCAGTGCAGATACTCCCTATTCAAAAAAATAGTACCGCTGTGAAATACAATGGTACAATGGAAGATAAGCTCTTAAGGCATACATGCGTTAATCTAGTTTATACGTTAACAAAAGCAGTTCCAACATCTAATAAATACCAAATCTAACGTTTTTAAATAAAGTAATGAACCGAAAGAAACATTGTACACAAAAGCAACGCGAATAAATAAAAAACTTAATTAACGAATGAAGAAGCTATAGATTTGTGTAAGGTATTATAGAGTGTTCAGCGAGAATGATTGGTAATGGCTTAAAATGGAAAAAGAAAGGCAAAAAGAGAGACCACGAAGAGAGAGGACAGACTCATTGCGCAATATGCAAAGAAGGAACCATTTGCAATCTCCGGACAAATAAAAGATGATTTGCACTTACTTTAAGCACTGTCACAGTTAGAAGACGGTTAGCTGAGGCTAACCTCAATGGCAGAAGTCCACAAAAGACCCCGTAACTGAAACAGACCATATCCGCAACCGCCAAGTTCGCCAAGGATCATTTGAAATTGCCTGCTCGTAAATGGAGGAATATATTATGAAGCGATGAGAGTAAAGTTGTTCGTTTTGGCTCTAGTAGTCGTCGTTTGTATGTTCATAGAACACCGAACTCAGAATACAAACCACAATAAACCACAAAAACCATCAAGCACTGGGAAGCAAATGTCATGGTAAGAGGATGTTTTTCTTACTAGGCTTTCTTAATAATTTATAGAATAGACGGTAACATGGATCAGCAGAAGTACGTCTAAATACTCAATGAAGATATGCTTCCATATGCAGAAGATAATACGCCCTTGAAATGGTCATTATGCAGGATAATGATCCTAAGCATACGAGCAAGACAGCTTAGGCATGGTTTCGAGAAAATATGGTTGAGGTTGTGGGCTGGCTTGCCCAATCACCTGACCTCAACTCTATTAAAAACTTGTGGGCAGATATTAAAAATGCTGTTTTCGAAGCAAAACCAAAAACTGCTACTGAATTATGGGAAGTAATTCAAGCATCCTGGTTTGCAGTACCATCCGAACGTTACCAGCAATTAGTCGACACAATACTATGTCGCTATCGAGCTATTATACCAAATAAAGGGCGTGGAACAAAGTACTAACTGGATTGCAAGCCAGATTGTTCTTTGGTTAATATTGTTAGGTATAGTTCGTCTAATGGATCTTTAGACGCACGTCATTGTTTGATGACATAAGATTGTCGGTTAATCTAGCTATCCTTATTTAATAGCGGTGTCGAATATTCAAGTGCGGAAAATACGTATGTCAGCAATACGCATTCATACGCATAAAAATTGATGACGTGCGTCGAAAGATCCATTAGACGAACTTTATTATATTTACTTTTGTAGATTACTGCTATTCTATAAAACAGCTTAAAATAGAATAGTTATTGAATTTTAATTTTACTAAGGCACTGAGGCATTAATATTTTGTATTTCAGTTATATATAAGGTGTATATTTCACATACAATAAAATCAAATCTTTAATTCTTACAATTGTTTATATTTCTAAGTATTTTGAGGTGCTGCTATTTTCTTGAAGACAACTGTACATCTGACGAGATTGTCAACGAATACGGAAGAAGCTGACATAAGCCATTGCTACCTTATACATAGTAGTTAAACTTTTCTGCCAAGTTTAGTCAAAAAATTCGTATCTCTTGTATAAATATAGGTACTTAATAAAAATTGTTATACTATATGTAATGGTATTTACACATAGAACACTTGACCGCCGCGTGATATTGGAGTTTACAAGTTTAAGATTAGTATACGTGACCTTTTCAGGAGATCAGGCCAAATAATATATTGTATTAAACATATAATAGTTATTGTTATTGACGAGAATGAAAGAGAACTAAACAAAACCTCAGACAGTTTTTGTAAAATATGCAGTTTAATGGTTTGTATTATCCTGAAGGACCCGGAAACGCCACCACCCTCTCCTGAACGGTGTATACTAATAATATTATTGAAGACGTTAAGAAAGTATATACCTACAAAACTAAAGCTATTTCACCTTTTCAAATTACCTATGTATACAGCGTGTTCTATCTTGTCAGCGTGAACCCAACATATGGCAAACACTATACATATATTATTTCAAGGTTAGATCAAGCAGATCTTACTTCAAATCTAGGACTTCATTATTTCAGTAGTTACGGTTAATTTTGTGTGATAATCAATTCAAATGTAACGGTCTACAACGTTGTGTTAATCTTTTGGGTCTTCATTTTGAACATTTATTACGAAATTGCATTAAATTTAATCAGTTGACCTCATTAAATCATTTACTTTTTTTGTACTAATTTGTCTTACTGTTATTTCTCTTTTGGCTAATTTGTTATATTATTATTAGTAAAAAAAGTTTACGTTTTTGTAAAGCTAACTGAGAAATTAACGATTTTAGATCATAACAATTAGATTAGATGGTTTGTCGCTTGAGTAAGACGTACACTCGACTGAAAGAAGTAGAATGATTTTTACATATAATCGTTATGTAAATCGTTCTATAACTTCTTTGAGTCGAGCGTACATGGCACGCACCTGTTTATTTTAGTTAGTATACTTGTTAGTGTAAACGAAGTTAGATCGTAGAAACTAACGTATTGTTATAGTCATTGCCTGCGTTAAAGTTTTAAGATACGAAAGAAGTATATAAGAGTTTCGTTAGTGTTTCGTAACCTACTTGTCTTTCGAAAACACATGATAAGCGGGCGAGGCGCGAGAAACGGAAGAGGACTATAATGCAGCGAGCACGCACGGGAAGTGTCGGATCGGCCGATGTATACGAGCTATTCAAACGTAAGCGCGACGAGAATCTGGTAACGGATTTCGAGCCTTTCGTCCCGTCAAAACGGCTAGAGCGATCCCCGATGAGAAGCCAAGCGGGTAGAAGCGAGGATAGTGGAGAAACGCAACTATTAGAAATAGTAATAGAGAAAATGAAAGCGTTTGATGTAGTGGGTTGAAACATGGATGCGGGAAGATGAATGGAAAGAATGTGGGAATTTGCAGCCAAAACTGTTCAAATGGAAGAAGCAGTGGGCGAAAAGGGAAAAAAGAGGAAGAGCGAATGGAGGAATTTTAATGGGAATGAGAGAAAGCGTAAATGAAGTAATTAGAGCAAATATGGAAGAGCGAGAAGGGACATTAAGTACGATAATAAAATGTGGGCAGATGGAACTGGATATGTGGTGCACTTATATCAATGGTGATATGAACGAGATAATGGGGTGGATTGCAAAGACCACGGGTGGAGCGAATGGAGATAGAAAAGTAATAATTGGAGGCGATTGGAATTCGAGGACTGAAATTATGGGAGATCCCTACATTGATGAGTTGGGAGACCAAGTCGTGAAGGAATCCAAAGATGGTAAACGGGGGAGGGCCGGAAGATGATGGGGTGGCTAAGCGGGAATGATTGGAGATGTCTGAATGGCTGTACGAAAGATGATTTAGGTGGTGAATACACATACATATTTCGGTGCTAGGGGAAGTTCGGTGATTAATTACGTGGTAGTAAGTGATAACGTATGGGAGAGGGTAGATGAATTTAAAGTGGGAGATATGTCTGGCTCAGATCATTTTCCGTTAGAGTGTGTATTTGAAGGAGTGACTATAAAGAGGTATACGAGCCCAAGAAAGGAAGTGAGTTGTTGGAGTGAAAGGGGTATCCAAAGGTATCGAGAAAACCTAGAAAAGTAAGATTTGGAGCGGTAGTGAGTATAGAACAGCTATTTGAGTGTGTGAGGTGAAACCTGGGTGGTTTGACGACGAATGCATGATAGCGAAAAGAGGGTTGAGAGAAGTGGTGAGTAGGTTTAGACTGAGTCAAATCGATAGAATGCAGTTACTAGAGAAACAGGGAAGGTACGAAAGGACAGTAGATAGGAAGAAGAATGAGTGGGAGGAAAGAGAAATAGAGAAAATTAGGGGGATAAAAGTAGAAAGTGAGGTGTGGGATTTAGTTAAAAGAGTGAAGGGGCCAAGAAGAAATGGGGCGGTCGGTATTACGATGAATGAGTGGCAGATGTTTTTTTAGAGAACTGCTTGATGGCGTGAATGTGGAGGGGAATCAGGTGCGAGGAAGGGAAGTAAACGAAATCCGTGACGAGGACGGTGTAAGTATAGCACTTGTGAGGGAGGTAATTGCATTGTTGAAGAAAGGTAAAGCATGCGGGGTAGACCAGGTGGAGAGTGAGGCGTGGCTGTGGGCAACAGACGAATTATCATGGTGTTGGCTGGTTTTCTGGATGAGACTTGGAGAGGAGCGCGTGAATGACCGAAAAGCTGGAAGTATGGGGTGATTGTGCCGGTGTATAAGAAGGGAAGTAGAGAGGATGTGAAGAGTTATAGGGGAGTGACAGTGATGAATACATGTTATAAGATCTTTGCGAAAGTGGTGCAGAAAAAATTGGAACGTGAAATAGATGAATTACAGCTGTTGCCACAGAGTCAGGCCAGGTTCAGGAAAGGAAGAAGTGCGATTGAGCAAGTATGGGTGCTAAACTATGTGATAGAGCGGGAGATTGCGAAGTCAGGGGGTAAGGTGTATGCACTGTTTCTGGATTTGGAAGCGGCGTACGATTCAGTGGACAGAAGGTTGTTGATGGAGTGTTTGAAGCGGGGTGGTGTATCTCATAGAATCAGGGCGAACGTGGAGAAAATGTACAGAACGACTAAGAGTGGGGTGAGATGTGGGGAGCAAATGGTGTGGTTTGAAACAAGAAGAGGGTTAAGGCAGGGTTGTTCCTTAAGTCCCATCTTGTTTAAAGAAGTATAAAATAACGCTTTCTTTCAATGTCGACTAATGGCTACTTCATAAGGGAGCTTAACTTTCAATTTCATGTGTGTTGTTTGTTATTAAAACACTCTACTCGTCTAATGCGAAAATTTTTCTGCCATATCCGGAAAATTCGCTGAACTGCACTAATAAGTTGAGCTAAACATGCTTTGCAAAGCCCCAAGGCGCACCTTTAAATATACATATAAAAAAGTACATGTACTCAATGCAACACAGAATCGAAGAAATTTTAGAATGAAATAAATCGTGAACTTAGTTCTTTAAATACGTTTGTGTTTTTGCCAATACTTCGTCCTATATTAGCACGATGTACACAAAACGTGTTTATTATTTAAATTAGTCTGGTGCATTTTGTTTTATACAGATTTAGATTCAAATGAAATTACTGTGCCAAGTTATGCACTGCACTTTTAATGTTAATCGGGTTTCAGATTTAGCTAATAATTTTAGATTTAGCTGTTAACGCTTATTTATTATTTGTATTCGGTTTACAAATAATTAGATGAAACGTCAAAATGTCAAATGGCCCTCAACTGTGAAAATATATACAGGTACCGGCGGGCTCCTATTGTCACCCGACATTGTACGAACAAGCGCGGCAAGTAATTGGGAGATAGGCGCGTACGATGTGCGGATGTTCCTTTCAGCCACTTCATCATCATATGCATCTTGGACGGATATTTAACGTTTGCAAGTATGATAAATAATGTGTTATAGTTAGTTACAGTTAGTTATAGTGAATAGATACTGCAGACTGCTCACAGTATATCGCGACAGTCACCCAGTAACTTCACGAGCTCGTGCAATATCGGAAATCGGGTGACCATAGAAGCCTGCCGGAACCGGTATATTAGACTTGCAATGAATAGTATATTCGGCCGAATACCCAATATTCTGCGGACTTCATCGCCGAACAGCCGAATATTAGGCAAAAGTATTCGGCTGGCGCATGAATGAGAAATAAAGGAGTAAGTTCCTACTTGAAAATGTAGAGAAGTGAGTCTTTCTGAACCATAATTTTTCACTTCTAAATTTTCATTACGTAATTCAAGTGCATAGACATTTATTTGATCGTTTTATGTAAATTTTTATAATACGAAAGTTGTTTATGTACTTATACTACTTTAATGATTACCAGAACAATATATTATTAAATTAGTACCTACATATATGTATTTTTATGACCTATTTGTACTTATCTTATTTTCCTATTTTTTTCCACTTCTAGGTCAATTACAACACT
>SMLS01067871.1:0-59660 GCA_004785975.1 Popillia japonica
TTTTTTTTTTGACAAATTAGACGGACCTAAATTATTGCGAAACTAATTTGAGTTACCATGGAAGTAAGTTATTTGCTCCCCCTACCGTCTCTCGACTGGTTCTAGATACATTTTACAATAGCACCTCGCCATCCATTTGATGTAAATTGCAAAATTTAGAATAAATTGAATTTTCACTCCAGTTTTTTTTTGTATTAATTAGATAAACCTAAATTATTGCGAAACTAATTTGTTGGAAGTTTGGAAGAAATTTATTTGCGTCCCCTACCGGCTCTCTAGTGATCCCAGATATATTTCATAACAGGACTCTACGTTTCATTTGAAGTGATTTGATAAATTTAGAATAAATTGATCTTTTCCACTTAAAATTTTTTTGGACGAATTAAATAAGTAAGAAGTAAGGTATTTGCTCCCCCTACCGTCTCTCTACTGGTCCTAGATACATTTTACACTAGCACCTTACCATCCATTTGATGTAAGTTGAAAGATTTAGAATAAATTGATTTTTCCTCTTAAAAATTTTTGGGACGAATTAGATTATTATTTTGAATTTGATTGCGGTTACTATGAAAGAACTTTATTTTCTCTCCTATCGCCCTTAAATACATTTTACAGTAGGACCCTGACATCCATTTAACGATGAGTTTTGAATAAATTCAATTTTTCCATCAAAGGAGTTAGATGAACCTAAATCATTGCGAAATTAATTTGGGTTGCAATAAAGGAAATTTATTTCCACCCCCACTCCGTTCCTTCACTGGCTCTAGATACATTTTACCTGATGGATCCTGTCATCCATTTGACGAAATTTGATAAATTATCAGTTCTGATGTGTATCTTTGGAGCAAACAAAGAAATTAAAACGAAATTGAGAACTTTTAGGACTTGTCTCTAGAGGGATATTACTCGAATCGGACTGATGGTTCTATTGTTAAGCACACTTTATTGCCCAAAAATTAAGTTTCAACAATAAACAATCAAGTATTCTTAATACTGTAATACTTTCTTGAAATTAACTGTTGATCTTGGAAATTTACTAAATTATTTGGTGATGAATTTGACATAGAATATGAATTTATCATGAACTATATATTATCGCTAAATTCTCAGTAAAGGCTACCTATAGAAATCTACACAACAAAAATATGTGTATATTAGTGACATAACAATTCCGAAAAGAAAAAGCAAACATGTTATTGTCCGACGTACAAAATACGTTTAACACCCTATAGAAACGTTTCAAAATGGCTTATAGGTATGCACAATAATAAATTTGTAAACAATAGACTAACATTACATTTCGGTTTCATTATATTCATGGCCTACTCGGTAGATATGTTCGCAAAAAGTGGCCTTGTTTTGGTATTTTCGTGTATTAGACTTATACACATTTATTACAGATAATTGGCTTATTTATTAATTAAATAGAATTGATTAGAGGACTCGTATATCAGTTTATAAAAAGGAAAAGTTTATTTAAGTATCTTAAATCGACATTCAAGGTCTATTATCTCATCTCCTAGTAATAGTTTTATAATTTGACGAAAATTAAATAATTCAAATTTATGCACACACTACCATACATAAGAGACTTACATATTTTCCATTAAAATTCGAATTAATCCAGTCAGTATTAATCCAATCGTAAATTCTAAGGTAATAAACTTTAATGTAAAACACGACACTGTTCTCGTATATGTAAAATAACACAAAAACTACAAATTAATTAAAGCTCAACCGGTCTTACACATTTGCAACCAGAATTCGACTCGATACTAATTCAGCAAAACAGTGAGTCTTGATAGTGTGGCGGCTACAACCGGGATACCACATCTCAATGACGTAAATATGTTACATGTAATTTGCATGAGCTGTGAAATTTCCAAAGTTTCTATTCAATACAGGAGAGAGCATCCACCAGGAGAACTGACTTTTTCAGTTCTATATTTATTCGATTTCTAATTATTGTTTATTCTATTATTCAACTTTTTCTTAAAGTGATCTTAAAGTGAGTTGCCTATATTGGGTTGATTATATTGGCCTAGACTCGCAATATGGCGTGATTGTCGCAATTAACTGAATAAAAGAAGGCAGAACTGAAGTGACACGTGATCAGTGGTGATTATGTAAAGTTTATCTCGCGCCCGGTCAACTGTAAAGATGTCGGACGTGTTTGTTTTCGATGCAATTAGATTGAACAAGTCGTAAATCAATATTTATTAACATAATTCAGTGAGGTTTATTATAACCTAAGGATGTACAAGAAAAGCAGATTTAATAATAAGAAAGTTTGAATTATTCAGAAATTGAGAAAATTGTTTCAGCAGAATGATAAACAACGAGTTTTAAGTTTCATGAATATAACTCCATTCATTGTCATTTCACCAGGGTTGTCCGACACTGATTTTAATGAATCTAAACTATCTTATAGAGGAACCTTTCCTTAGTATCCAGGTGCGAGCTTTTATCCTGACTCGCCCTAGTTTCTGAGAAAATCAACGTTGTTTAGCGCGTTGAACGAATGCGCTAAGTTCATTCTTTTATATCGATAATGTTAGTTTCTCAACAAGCAAGCTTTCCTAGCACAGTGGATAACGCCTACGCCTGCCATGCCGGTCGCTCGTGTTCGGTTCCTCCAATACATTTTTCTCTTAATCTTGCAATCATGCAATTTATTATGATATTTTTCGCCGTCGTAATTTTATTGTTAAATAAATTGGAAGCAAATCTGCATTATAACGTGCATTCGGGATTTATTTATTTATTTTATTTATTTATTTATTTGGACTGCAGATAAAAAATTACCACTAGACAAGAAACGAACTGCAGGACAAGCAAGTGCGCTCGAATATTCCAATATTAAAATACACGTCATAGTGCAGATTTGCTTTCCAATTTATTTAATAATAAAATTACCACGGCAAAAAATATCATTTATGAATAATTTTTACGAAATATAACAACAACAAGATTGAAAACAAAATGCACTGGCAGGAATCGAACGCGAGCCACCAGCGTGGTAGGCGTAGTTGTTATCAATTGGGCTACGAAGGCTTGCTTGTTGATAAACTAATATTATGGATCTAAAGGAATGAAGTTAGCGCGTTCATTCAATGCGCTATACAAGGTTGATTTTCTCAGAAACTAGGGCGAGTTACGATAAAAGCTCGCACCTGGGTACTGAGGAAAGGTTCCTCTATTACACAGTTGCGATTCATTAAAATCCGTGTCGGACAACCCTGGTGTTCCCCTCGTGAGAAGTCTCCTAATGGGTCAGACTAGTTATAGGGTGAGCGAGACGTGGAAATTTTTTTATAGAAAATAATACTTTTATGATCAAATTTTATTGAACCTCTAAGGGGGTGAACATGGTCGATCACATCCCAACACCACAGCCGTTACTAGAGGTTAGGTAGAAGTTACTTTATAAGACCCAAGAAATTTTGCCTTAAATTTTTCTTGTACAGGGTGGGCAAATAAGCGAGGTAAGCGGCTGTATCTCAGAAACTAATGATCGTAGAAAGGTACGTAAAAAAAATTTATAAGTAAAGTGGGCAAGGGAAAATGCTGGAAATTATTATCAAGTTTCCAAGATGGCCGCCAGTGGGCGTTTCCGCCATCTTGAATTACATAAAGTTACGTTTCTCGCGATTTTTTCCAATGAATGTAACAAAAAAGTATTTGCGTTTTAATGTTAACTTAAAGTCAAACATTTTTTGTAAAAACAATTTTTCTCTATCTTTCGAAATAAAGTGGTGGGGCGTATTTGAATGTTGTTTTAAATAAATGCCTGTAACTTCGAAACGGCTTAATGGATTTGGATAAAAATGGTATCATTGAAAAGAGCATTTCTTGGGCATTTAGGTTTCTCGTAATCATGACAGTTGTGACCTACACGGCCGCCGATAGAGGGCGTTATTCGATATTATAACCAAAATATTGGATTTTCTCAAAAAATTTAAATGCGATGATATGACTTTTTTTAGACTAGATAATAGACAAATGACCAATCAATAAGCCTACGCAAGCCGCATCTTAAAATCTTTTTCCTAACTCAAATTATTAAAAAAAATACTAAACCAGGAAAATTCACATATCCCATTTAAAAATGCATCGCTTGCTTTCGATAAGAAAGCAAGTAGTAGGTCATGGACACGACAATCGCCTAACAAAAATATTGCGAATTAACGTCAAACTTTTGTCACACGCAGCCCAATATTGTTGATTGCGTATAATTTGAGTACTTTTTAATCAAAATGCCTCTCACAAATAATGAAGCCGTTGACATGATTGCGATTTATTTCGAGTGTTTTCAAAATGCAGCTATAGCTGCAAGACAGTACGCGACACGGTATCCAGATCGCCGTCATTACGGGAGAAGCATGTGTCCGCGCTTGGTACAGCGATTACGCGATACTGGAAGTTTTCGTCGTCCTAAGCGTCGCAGGCGTCGCAATGGAAGGACCGAAGCAAACATTATCAATGTCTTGGGTTACATAGCATTTGATAAACATGTAGGAACTAGAACATTGTCTCTAGACTTGGGAATAGCACCAACAACTGTTAGAAATATTTTGAAAGATTATAGGTAAGTAATTCCAAGTGTGTATCTAAGCACATACTCTCAAATACACAATTCAGTGTTATTCTGATTATATTATTTTTACGCATATGTTGTTTTTTACTTTTAGATTACATCCTTACCACATAATCTTACACCAGGCGCTAAATGAGCACGATTTCGATAATAGATTAAATTATTGTCAATGGATGCTAGGCATGCTTGAGGAAAACAGAAATTTCTTAACGGAAATTCTCTGGACCGACGAGGCTACCTTTGGTAGTGATGGTAAAGTAAACCGTCATAACATGCATTATTGGTCCGCTGAAAATCCGCATTGGTTAGGAGAAGTGCAGCACCAAGGACGCTGAAGTCTAAATGTGTGGTGCGGTATCATTGTGGACAGAATTATTGGACCTTATTTTTTTGATCAAGCTTTAACTGGTAACCGCTTCTTAGAGTTTTTGATCAACGACTTGCCAATTTTGTTGGAAGATGTGCCACTCGCAACTAGGAGAACTATGTTTCTGCAATTAGATGGTTGTCCGGCACATTATTCAATTAATGTCCGAAACCATATTGACGGGTCCTTTCCAGAACGCTGGATAGGAAGGGGAAGCCTATTTCCTTGGCCGGCAAGATCTCCCGACTTGACATGTCTTGATTTCTACTTGTGGGGACGCCTAAAAGACATTGTTTTTCAAACTCCACCAACAACACGAATGGATATGGAAAACAGAATTCGAAACTCAATTCGTCAATTATCAGCAGCAGAAATCGAGACTGCGGTTCTGTCGACTCAAGAAAGACTGGAACAATGTTTGGAATATGACGGAAGGCAATTTGAACACAGAAGGCATTAATCTTTTTTCAAAATCGGTCCTTTTCAGGACCACAACTTTATTTAAAAGGAAAATCGTTTACAAATACGAAAACGTGTGACTTAAAATCACAGCACTAACTAAACTGACATTTCTTGTGAATATTTTAGAGAGGAGTTTGTCTTTTATTTCCATGGCCTACTAGGTACTTGCCTTCTTATCGAAAGCAAGCGATGCATTTTTAAATGGGGATATATGAATTTTCCTAGTTTAGTATTTTTTTTAATAATTTGAGTTAGGAAAAAGATATTAAGATGCGGCTTGCGCAGGCGTATTGGTTGGTCATTTGTCTATTTTCTAGTCTAAAAAAAGTCATATCATCGCATTTAAATTTTTTGAGAAAATCCAATATTTTTGTTATAATATCGAATAACGCCCTCTATCGGCGGCCGTGTAGGTCACAACTGTCATGATTACGAGAAACCTAAAAGCCCAAGAAATGCTCCTTTCAATGATACCATTTTTATCCAAATCCATTAAGCCGTTTCGAAGTTACAGGCATTTATTTAAAACAACATTCAAATACTCCCCACCACTTTATTTCGAAAGATAGAGAAAAATTGTTTTTACAAAAAATGTTTGACTTTAAGTTAACATTAAAACGCAAATACTTTTTTGTTACATTCATTGGAAAAAATCGCGAGAAACGTAACTTTATGTAATTCAAGATGGTGGAAACGCCCACTGGCGGCCATCTTGGAAACTTGAAAATAATTTCCAGCATTTTTTCTTGCCCACTTTACCTATAAAATTTTTTACCGTAACTCTCTACGGCCATTAGTTTCTGAGATACAGCCGCTTACCTCGCTTATTTGCCCACCCTGTACAAACTGAGTGCTCTTAATTGCCGCCATGTCTCCTATTTTGTATTTTCAGGCTTCTTTCCGTCTACGTTTGAAGGTTCTTTTGTTTTCTTTCTCAATCTTGCTTCGCGGTAGTTCTTATTCGTTCTCTTTCGATCTGAGATACTCGGTTTCAATTACTGTCTTCATTTTGGCTAAGACTATATGTCTGCTAAATTCTGAACAGCTTGGTCTTCATACACCTTTCTCTAAACCATTCTCGACTTCTTGCTTCTCTAACAGACACCCTCTTCTGGCTGCATGGTGTACTGCTGTACTACTGTTTGATACTTTAATACTATTCTTGGTTCCACTTCAGTAGTTTTCATCGGTATGAGTACGTCTTATAGAACCATTTGCTTTAATGTAGTGGCCACTTCTGTTTTCAGATCGAATAAGTTCACCTCGTCCGATAGTTCATCATGTTTTGGTTGCTTAGTGACTTCGATCTTACCACTACCGATCTTCACTTCAGCTTGTCGCAAGAGGGCGTTTCCCAGCAGACAACGCATTCTCTTGACAGATTCTGGCACTATGTGAAAGACGGTTTCGTACTCGGACCCATCCACTTCAATGATTCCTTTTAACTTAGTACGACTGGCATCTTATTTTTGGAGCGTCTAATCGAAAATATTCATCAGTCCTTACCAAATTTTCTGAACTTCTAGTATCTACATATACGTGCTCCTGCGTCTATACTGCGGCTTTGATGCTATTGAGCGTTTTGTCTAAATCATCGATAGTACCACAATTATAGCAACGCGAAGGTTTAACATGGTGTTTTGTATCACAAACAGATCTTTTTTTTTGATCTTTGTTCAAATATGAAAAATGTACGAGAAATCCAGGAGAAGTTAAACGGAACAGCTGGTAGAAACCAAGTGGAACTAGGCACAAAAGATAGATGATATATGTACAGTGACGACAAGCCACACAGGGTGATCACCAGCAATAAGAAGAACTCCATCCAATATTCCTAACCTTTTGTGAATTGATCACAACTGCTTTTTTTATAATATTTTTTGTCCTACAGTGAGTATCAGTTACAGCAGCTTCTTTTGCTGTCTATTTTTGTAAATGGAAAAAAATATTCTAATTGGGCAATATTACCAATTGGCTCAATATAAACTAAACGTATGTTGAGTGGTGCTGGCAGCGTGCCCAATAAAGCCCAGAAAATGTTGCAAACCAATGAACACAAGTTTCCATTTCCATTTGACATCATATGGAATCAATTGAAAATATTTCTCTCAGCATGGGGTGGTGGACCGTCATGATAGTTAGTACTGGCTGCAGAAAAATAAACAGATGCTGTCACTATCATGCGAAAGAACTAATAAACATAGATAGGTTGGCTCTTCAAAATAATAAGGCATCCAAATTTTTTGGGTAAGAAGTTTGGATGTTTTTTTTTCTGAACGTCCATTTTTGTGGATTTTTGGTAGTAAAGAAACTTCAAACAATTATTTTTCACTTTTTCATCAACGTTGTACCTTTCATGGTCATCGGGCACCAAACCTTTGAGGACAGTCAAGTTGAGAACGTACAAGCACATTTTATAAAGAGTAATTGCATAAGAAGAAAAATCCATTGTATTACGCTTGATTAAGCCCAATATCCTGAACACAACATTGGCAACTTTACGGATTTGTTCAGAAAAAGTAAGACAACTATTAAAAGCAACACCCAGATCTATAACTGATAACCTTATTGGCACAATCGTACCATTCGCACTAATATACCAAATGGACATGATAGTAAGGTCCCGTTTAGAATCTTTTGCATAAGTAACAATATCATGTATGAATATTATAAATAGTAATGGACCCAAATGGCTCCTCTGCGGAACAACAGATACGACTTGAACTTACTTGAGAATCTAAACGCCCTCAAGTTCTTTAAGAGAACATCATGGTTAACTCAAGAAAGATTAGGCTCTACTCTTGGCTTTTTATTTTTTATTATTAATAAATTATCCTTAACAACCTAATCTAACTAAACAGATACAGACAAATCTTGACATGCAGTTCACGTTATCAATCTCCCATTGCATTTGCAAATTGAAAAATCTCCATTGCTATCTACATATATGTACATAGAAACTATCACAAATCATAGGTTGTTACTTATAATAATAATTTTTGTTAATTATAGTGCATATACTGCAAATATTACATTACAAAAGGTCGAGCACTAAGCAACTACTAAAATTAGGTAGTAGATTACGTGCAGATGATAATGTTACGATAAAATATAAATTACACGACTAAACCACTAATCAATGCATTAAATGCAACTGTCTATGATTATTCCAGTACAAACATTAATTGTCTTCAGCATATATAAACCACAAACTTAAACATTACCATTAAAAATCTCAATATGCTTGACCTAATCAAAAACATATTTTATTTAATTTATATTCAGCAGTTGTAGCTTTTTATCACGACAATATTAAAGACGTGTTCGTATCCAATATTAACATTCTATAAATAATTCAAAAATAGCGCCAGAATCGAGATTGGATCTGCGGCTATAAGACAGAGACTTCATGTTGAGAACAAACTCGACATACATACATAGATCTAGAGGGAAAAACCACAAAAATCAAGTAACACATACAATAGCAGAGAGCTGGTGATCTTGACAGGAATATGAATTAAGTTATTGACTCTTTGTTTTGTAACTGACTGCCTTTTTAGTGGAAATCGGAAATCGTTACAAACGCAAACGACGTCCGTCTGTAGTTTCCCATTCATAAGTATTCTAGTAGGCTGATTCTGTGGGTGAAGAAGACGTCGTGGATTATGTAACGTCATAATGATGTTGATTTGACGTAATGCGGCGGTATTAGAATATTAAAAGTTTAGTAATGTATTGTTTATATGCATGAGTTAGAATTATTTTTAATTCTAATCTAACTAATGTAGATCGTGTAACTAGTTATAGTTATAGATAATTCTAACAGCGTTAATGATGTATAGTGTAGCATATAAAGTTATTTGCTGGTAGTGCTTATCAGCACGTATACATTCTAGTTTAGGGCAGTTGTAACACTGATAACGTCACTAATAAAATGCCTGCATCAAATCTTATATGAACGCAAATTGCTACACTATTTAGAATTGAAACTTATTGATATGCATGATAAGTTCTTTTTTGTCTGGCTCTAATTTTAAAGGTTTGTATTCAAAATTCTTGGTTTGTGGTTTGTGTTTTACTAGGGTCTTCGTATAAAACTCGAAATCTTTACGCAAAATTGGTGCTAGCTTAGACTAACAGGAACTAAATACACAGTGCAAGAAGAAAAACAGTCCAAGAAGTATACAGTCCAATTCAGCCCATTCAAGTATTGATGGCAAAGATCACCAAGCCAAAGACAGGAAAAAAAGTACAGAGGAGATAATTTACTAGAGACCTACTGAGTAAAGACAGCCAAACTGTCAAGATGATAGTAGGTTTGCTGATCGGTCATTGTAAACTAAATATGCATGTGCATAACATAGATCTGGCAGAGGATGCTATCTGTTGATTCAGCAAGGTTGGAGAAGAATTCCCAATTCGTGTGCTATGTCATTACGAGGACCTAGCGAGTATAAAGTTTCTAGTACTGGGCGTCACAAAGATGATGGGGTTTGTAAAGAAGACAAGGTTAGAAGGCGCCTTCTAGGACAAAGGGGTATTATAATAGATCTGAAAAGGTTGTGGTGGAAGAGGATTGTGTAGCCACATACCCAAGGCAACCATTAGATGTGGCAGTAGAAGCAATCGGGATTCTGGATATTTGAGTGAAAAAAAAACTGCTATACTAAATCTTCTTCAATTTCACAGATTATTGAATAAATTCCAAGAACAAATTTCTTGGTCAATTGCATAACTTGATACCATAATATCGGATGAAGTCTCAGAGTACATTAGTTGCAAGTTTGCTTGGGTTGTTGGAGAATCTCAACAGGGGTGCTAAAATATGTACAAAAAAGAAATGAGACAAAAAATGGAAGCAAGAAGTTTTTGTTATCGTCATGGTATGTATATGCTCCATTTTGGTCCAATATCTTTTACCATCATTTTGGCAGCAGGTTGGTTCCATGCTCATAAAACTTCTGATCTTTGCTCGATCCAAAAAAAACACTCTGGCCTTTCTAAATTTGCATTAATGAGTATGCATTATTTTGCTTTGATCATTTTCAATTGGCTTTCCAAAACGTAGTGGATCTTCAGCATCAAAATTTTTCGAACAAAATGTTTTAAACGACTTCTATTCACTAATGAATCCAAGTTTCTCCATACACATGGTACAGTTGTTCTGACGAAAATATAAGTTTCATATTTTGGGCAACTTTATTTTAATATACTTCCTTTTTTATTTTTAGGATAAATCTGCGATCCCAAATAAAAGACGACTCTCTGACTCTATTTCCTTGTATTCAAGCATTAGCTTGGTGAGTTTGACAAGCAGGTTGAAGCGTTCAGGATGAACTAGAGAAAGGAAGAGAGAACGAAGTGAAGGAACGAAAAAAATCGGAGGAACACGTTAAGAGAAGAAAGAAGAGACAGGCTATCATAACTTCCATATGAAACAGGCACCTGACGTTCACGGTCCAGCTCTAAAGATATCATCCCATGAATATGGAGTAGCGATTTATAGTCAGTTTCCATTTCCGAATACATTAGATCGGCTTTGAAGAATATATATTTATGAAAGCTACGTTGTACGTTCTCAATTGAGAGCTGAAAAATGCAAAAATCGTAGAACATATAAGGAACCTCCCAATGTTTTAGAAGCAGACAAAGAAAGAGAAAAGTTCATTGCAAAATAGACAAGTATAAACAGAGGGTTTAATTTTCTGCAGTTTGCATTAAGCTTCTTATTGAAACGTTGGTTTGGTGTTGAGCGTTTTGGTGTTTTATGGGAAAAGGAGTGCTTTTTGTGTTCAATGTCTGCATCAACAGATTCAGTAAAAGACTTCAACACTATGTGCACTAAAACGAACTGGTTGGACTGAAGAGAACACTGATAAAATGAAGTGTAGCAAGTCAGACAGCTAGTTAAAAGAAAGAAACTGTGTAGAATGGCAGAGAGGCCATAATAATATCGAAAATAAAAAGAGCAAAGCTTTTTACGCTAGAAAACTAGATTCTACTCCCTTTGTTGTAACAAGTGTATACAATTGTTAAAAACAAAATTGTCGGTTACACAAGGTTAATTAACGTTTTAAAATATGTAAACTCCTCAAAATTCTCCGTATTACACACAATTTACAGTTTTATAAAGATCAGACAAACAGATTAAATTATACAGACATCATTCCTAACGCTCCTTAATAATAATTTTCTCCGAAGCGATTGTATAATTCGAGGAAAATACAATCGTATTTAAACAAAAAAAAATCCGACATCCGCTTCCTATGTTTACACGAAATAAACTTCTAAAGTGCAACCGTTAATGTAATTAACAACACTATAATCGCTTAAATTACACACCGTATTGCATAGATACAGGTATATACGACCTTAAGCACAATTACTCAGACGGTCAACAATATCGGCAAACAACACGATCGTGGTGTTTGTATAAATTGTCGTAAAAATGAAAAAAAAAGGAAAGAAAAGGTAGGAATGGAAGCGTGGAAACTTTCATCTACATATTAAGGTTACAGACGTCATTCTCTAACGTAAAAAAATGTTTTGCGAGAGGATGGTAAGAATGGTAAATCCCGATATACCGCAGTTAAATGAATGAGTCTGCTTGGTTTAGAATTGTCGTTATTTAAAGCAACAAGTTGATTTTTGTCATTAAAGATTGTTTGCTTATTATGAGCTATAAAACTGTTAATGTTATGACCAGGATGCGTATACAGTGATGTTTTTAAATGTTTGACTCGGTGACAGATTAACTAGTAGACGTGCTTACTGCATTTATTTAATGTATTATTTATATTATTTATTGCGGGTGAAACCTAACTGGACATATTTGAGGTGTTATAGTATGTATGTATATTGTTTTGTTCATCATCTCAGTCCCGTAGTCTATTCTGTCTACACCATTCTAGAATGGTGGTAAAAAACCCACCGAAAAAAAAGCAGATTGAACTACAGACATTCCTGTGTGTGCAATATATGAGTAATGTGCATCTAACTAATTGACTTACAGAAAGTGCTTCTGACAAACCAGTAAATGACTGATTACGGTGATGCTATTTCTAGGCCAGAAAGACTGGAGTTCTGGGGGATTCCATTATCAAAATAAATCGAGCGACATCGAAAGATATCTACTACTACTAATCATGAAGAAAATGCTCAGGCAAAACAGGGAGTCTATATCCATTTCGGTGAATCTAAATTTTTCTTTGAGCGTTTTTAAAGCTAATTTAGAAAATCGGCACAAATGACAAGAATCTACTTAATCCTAAGAAGTCATAGTTACGCCCTGTAAGTTCATTTCCAAGAAAGATGGACAAAGTAGGGCTCTAAACATATAATGGGAAAATATGAAGCATTACTCCGACTAAAATGTCAGCATCTGATGAAGGCAACTCTAAAGCCAGAAAAGATTAAAGCCCAAGCATCGAGATCAATTTCAGAATTCATTAAATATGGATAACTGGAAGCGCACTAATCGACCCTCTAGATGAATAACAGCTACACGACGGTTTTGACTTATTTTGGATCGCTTGTATCGGAAACAGTACATGTATCTGTTTCAGAAAACCAAAGCCAAAACAGTCTTAAATCAGGAAAGAAGTAACTAAATTCACCATGACAGCACTGTGATACTGGTCTTAAAAACCAATAATGTTTGGTGGTAATGACAACTTTTTTCTATAAAGCAGACCTGCTGAATTCCGCCGGTCTGTGAAATTTCTAGGTCATTATGCTTGTTCCGCCTTAAAGTTTGTAGAATATATCAGTGCGAATGCGCTGCAGTAGATATGAAACATGAGAATAAACGAATGATTATTTGCTGCATATATAGAACTTCACGGAATGTGGATATTAATATATATATACACCGTGTCCGTAAATGTTTGAAGCTGACAGCTACTGTCAAATTTTGGTTAAGTTTGTAACACTACATTTGATTTCGATCGCAAGAATTAGCATTAGCGTCACACGTGGTAGCTACTTTCAGCATAATTATTAAAATTGTTTTTTAAAATAAAATACAACATGCTTCCTTTTGGAAACGTTTATTGGTAATTGAAATTATTTAAGAAAATAATTATAAAAAAATATAACTATAAAACCATTAAAATCACAAAAATACAAACATTTTTTATTAGTTAATATTGCAATTACAACAAATGGTGCAGACATAAATTAACTCTTTGTTTCATACTTTCGAAAATATTTTGAAGTTGTTGTTGTGAATCGTTTGAGTTTCGTTTATAACATCTGACACGCATATTGAAACATAACCTGACTGGAATGTAGTATCAAATGTCACTTACACGAATTTATTTTAGTAGTTATGAAAATACCTGATTGTCCGTACAAGGAAAAACTAATACGGCAAAGAAAATTGAACAGAAAGAGTATACTAAAACTACCCTACTCAGGGTGGTAAACTTTAAGCACAGATATTGCATACATTTTGACAGACGTCAGCTTCAAACATTTACGGACACGCGATACTCTTAACTATGCTTGAGACAATTTTGGAAAAATCATACATGAACGAAAATTAATTAGGATTGTTGGCGATTTCAACCTAGATATGATGCAAAATTCGAGAAATGTGCGGCTAGTAGAAGCTCTTATGAACTCCTACAATATGCAACAATTGTTCAAAGTAAGTATATTCCAGAATTACACCAACATCGACAACTTGTATAGACAACGTTTTTACGAATATTACTGGAGAAATATTGCATTCCAACCTATCTGGTCACACAGGTCAACAAGTATACTGGATGAAAAGTCTAATAACTGAAAAGTCTACATTTACGTAATAATAAATGAAAACAGCAGTCTTTAAGGAATCTTTGCAAAAAACGAATTGGGAAAATGTTTATGCAAAAGGTGCAAATTCTGCATACGAAATATTTATAAATAAGTTTAAAACTATCTTCTGCAAATCGTTCCTATTAAAGAAGGTTTCTATCAAAACATCTCCAAACCGCCCAAGGGATAATTGAGGAGCTTAGAAGGTATAGTGAGACATACAATATGATGTGCGAAATACATACATAGACAATTTTCACAATTTAATCTGAAGCAGCAGGTTCACAGTTATAAAATATTTTACACGGGAAAGGTTCAAGAGACTAAAAGAAACTATGGACTTAGAACATCTAAGCAAAGCTGAGCATTGCAGCTTCCACGACTTCCACACTTTATATTGTGCAAATTTTCATTTCTGCTTTATATGTTGGAGAGATTTGTTAATATAAGTGTGGTTTTCGGATAATAAATAACTCCAAACCAAGAGCACTAGTAAATTATTGCTTCGTCCATAAAAATCTAACATAAACATATTAGACAAGGATGAGCAAAATTTGGCTTGGTACTTGGTATTACTTACGTTTAACTACATACTTTTCAAAATCAAATATAGGGAAGACATGAATGGCATCAATGAGTTCCAAAAATAAAGTATGGAATCCTAATTATCCCCAAAATACAATTAAAATCATTTTAGACAATTAGTGCCACGACGTTTGCGTTTGTGCTGTCACTCTTGTAAATGGTCAAAATCACACATGGAAGATCCATTTTTATTTATCAGGAAAAGTATTCAAACTTTTCAAACTTGGTTCGGTTATTTTTTAAAATAAAGGATGCAGATCTGTCTGATTTTGAACCTACATAATCCAACTAACAAGGATCTATGTAGCTATTATTTTTTTTTCTTTTGAATTGGCAGCAATCCCAAAGCAGTTAACTTCAAGGTGAATAATAATAGCAATATTTTTGGTTACTATTCTAAAGATTTCTTCTGGACTTGGAATGAATAAATAAATAAAAGGTTTTAGTTGTAAAAAAAACGGAAAACGTTTTGTACATTTGGGTAAATTACAAGATAAAAGAATTAATTCATCTTAAATTTGGATGACCACCATAGCCACTTCCAGAATTTCATATTATTACGTATAAACAGTTTACCTCTAAGTCAGATATCATCAGAAAAAAAAATTAAAGCAAATTTTGCAAACATTTCAGTAAAGATTATCCCAAAACTCAAACGGGAATGCACACCAATAATAAACACCGAAGAAATTAATGATACTTACATGAAATCCTCAATATCCATTCCATGAACGAATTGGCAAGTATTATAGCACCCATTAGCAAAATAACTGAAACACTGATTATAGTCCCAATTCTCGTTTGTCTTACACGGTAATTGTGCCAATACACTATGCGGTTTGACTGGGCAGAGCACCGGAGATCCATTCTCATTACCATTATAATGCCCAAATACCTCATAATCTATGGAACAGTTCTGTTCATCATTGTATAAAGTAGGAACGTCGCAATAATTGTACATATTCGTGTCACTAGTGATGGAATTTGGGGAAAATTGTTCAGATTCGTAATATTGCAAATTCGAATAGTCCATCGATTGATGATGCTCCAGCGGCATTTGAAAATCATCCCCTTTCGGATGAGCGTAATTCACTGTCGACGTAAAATTACCAAAGTCTTCGATATCGAAGACTTCGCTGCCCTGGGAGGCGAAAACGCAACTCGAAAATTGTCTCTGTTCAAAATCCATTCTGCTCAGATCTGGTACTGAACCGGAGATGCAACATCAATGTAAAAATGCTCTAATTCGCGGATTAATCAAATCTCGAATTCACAATCATCGTAAAGTAAACAGGCCATCGCCAAGTGTACGAGATTATAAGTGTATGAAATCATTAAATAAACTTATAATAGATTATCACCGTTCAGAAATCCAAACATTACTAAAACAAGTCGTCTATTACGTTGCCAAGTAATTCATCCAAATCGTCTTTTCGATTTATCTAATCTGGGCCAACAGATTATTAGCATTACATAATCGCCGATGAAAAAAAAATGTTATACATCTATGCAAATATTGGATATGTATTTCGTGTGAAACTGAAGTAATATCGACGCGTACACAGATTAGTAGACGTCCGGTATCTTAATATAATAAGCGATTTTCTCGAAAGCTTCGTATAGATCCAGTCGAGATTGGAGAAAAAACACTTGTTGTAACGTCTAGTAGATTTGATAAACGCCCTTGGAAGTACTTAAAATCAATAGTATAAATAAAAGATGTGTCAATCATGTTCTGGGTTTGTATGCGTGTATTTGCTTGTTGAAAATGTTTGCTGACCAACCAGTTTGATGTCAATTTAGAACTGGAAAAATTTACTTGGTCCAATATTTTTATGGATAGACATCTAAGATTCCAAGACACGATAATATTTATTATTCAAACGAGGTTCACATAAACGGGTTTGCGTAATGAAGACTCAATTATTGCTTCAAATATGTGACTATCACAGTTTGTAACAGTACCGAATTATGGCATTACAATTTTTTCGTGTTAGAAAATATTAGCTCGCCAACGCCTGCGTAAAGTTAGCTCCCTTTCTTTCTTTGGAAACGTTAAATGTTTAATGGTGCTACAGGCTGTTCTATATTTGTTCACCAGTCTTCCAGAGAGAGCGCAAAATAATACGCAAAATAGGTGAACAAATCAGAAAGAAGCCGTTTTTGTTTTGGTCACCAACCCCGCCAACTTCGATTTGTGCTAGCCTCCTATTTTTGAAAATTATAATTTAATTTGAAAATTGAAATTTTCTTCGAAAATTGTTCTATATTCTTCCAAGTATTCAACTTTTCATTATGTATCTATATAACATGAAAAGATCGAGACAAACAACATATTTCCTTCTTCGAAAATTAAAATTTTCAAAGCTATTCCAGATTGTTTTAGGTTTGTTTGTTGTTGTGTTTCAAAAATTCATTTTTCAATCAAATATATAGTGAAAGCTCCACTCGCGGACATCTCTTATAAGCGGACATCTCTCGTAACCGGACAAATTTTCTATACGCAAGTATTTGGGTACGTTTTTGCTACAAATTACTATCCGATAAGCGGACGCTCCATCGAACGGACGCGGACACTATATTTCTACTATATGTGTATCATTTCGTGCAGAACATTTCTCATAAGCGGACACAAAACATTTTCTAAGTATGTAAGACCACAAATTTTTGCAAAGGTTTAATATCGGAAAAACACACGCTGCAGAAACTTCGAAAAATAAAGAAAATATTTGCTGCAAACCTCAATCTGGTATAAATATTCAGTAAAAGAAAAGTTTTCTTTAACCTGAAGGCCTGTATGGACAAAATGTGTTTTGATTGGTTCGCAAACGCAAGTAGCCAGAACGTACCCATCTCTGCACCGATAGTAAAGGCCAAGGCGAAAGAAATAGCTCAGCAAATGGGATACCTACTCTGCATTTTCTGCGGCAGATGGATGGCTACAAAAATGACGTAAAAGACAAAACATTACTGAAAACCAGGTAGACGTCCACCAGCTCAAGGCAAAGTTATATTTCTTGTGTATCCACCAGAGAATATTCACAACTAAATGAAAGTGCAATATTCCATTTTTCTTTTTTTTATTCGTTGTCCTAAGAATATCCATTAAATAAACATTTTTTTCGAGCTATTCCAGAAGCGGACATCTCCCATAAAGGGACGAAAACACTGGAACCATGAGTGTCCGCTTATGAGAGCTTTCACTCTACTTACAATTAGTAAAAAAAACTAAGAAAAGCAAACGATGTGTGTAAAACTGTAACATTGATGTTATATTGTTCCAGAGATTTCCAAAGTAATACAAAATATATATATAAAAAAGCCGTTTTTTTTTGGACTCCAACCCCCACCAACTATAGCAAAATTCGATTTTAGTTAGCCTTCTCGTTTTTAAAAATCATAATTTTAAAAGATGTTCCAGATTATTCTAGATTTATTCTACATATATGTATTATTGCAAAATTTATGTACAAAAAACGAGAAAAACAAAGAAAATTGAAATTTTCTTTGAAATTGTTCTAGATTTGTTCTATATTATTCAAAATTTCAGCGTTCCATGATGTGTATGTACATGAAAAAATCTAGAAAAAAAACTATGCGTTAATCTTTTCTTTTCCGAAAACTGAAATTTTGGAAATTATTTCCCGATTGTTCTATATCTATTCTATTATGTATGTATATTATACTTCGTAAAAAAATTTAAAAAAAGCAAGTTATCACGTGTTTCAAGATAACTCTTCCTTCCCCGAAAATTTAATTAAAGTGATTGAAATCAATCTTGAGAACTAAAAAAAAAGCTGGAACAATAAAAATATCAAATTTCAAAAAACGGGGACTGATGAAAAAGCTGTTTTTCTTTTCAATTTCTTTCGATAAATGCTTGATATAAGACAATAATACCCTTACCAACGCCTGCGTAAAGTGAACCTCCTTCCCCACCTTTTTTTCGAAACTTTTAATCTTGCTCCAGGTTGTTTTAGATTGTTCTACATTGTTTCAAAGTTTCGCAAAATAATGCAAAAAAATATTCGAAACAAACGGAAACAACTGTTTTTTTTGGTAGCTAGCCCGCAGCCCACTACTTCAAAATTTGATTTTTGCCAGGCTGCTCGTTTTTGAAAATCATAATTTTGAAAGTTGTTCCAAGTAGTTCTAAGTTTGTTCTATAGTATTCCACAATTGTATTATGCTATTATTCTACGAAAATTGTTCTAGATTTGTTCTATATTGTTCCAAAATGTTAATATTCGATCATATACGACGTCAAAAAATTGGGAAAAACTACGGACCGGGGAGCTTCCCCAATCACGTTTCTTTTTCAAAATTCTTATAGTTCGTCCAAATTCTTCTTTATTGTTCCAAAATTTCACAGACCTCTTTTTTAGAAAATGCAAATTTTGAAAATTATTCCCGGTTGTTCTACAATGTTCCCAACTTTTAGCCTTCTATAGAGGGTGTTTTTCAGTTTTTACATTTTTTTACCAGAAGATATACCAGAAGTATATTCTGCAGATAAAGGCGATATACCAAAAATGGCATTTTTACATTGTCTAATAACCGAAATATTAAAATTCACAATAGCAAACTTTAAATGAGGGTTAAACGTACGATCAGCTAATTTGAGAACTTGCAGTACGTTTTATCATCAATGAATATGTTATAATGCAATGTCATATGTTATAGTGCAATATCAGCAAAAGGATGTTTATGCTGTTTGTGATGACTAGCGCTGTGAGGTCATTCGCCGTGCAAAGAGTTTCATGAAAGAGTTATTGAAAGGCGCTATTGATAAATACCTAAACAGAGGAATATCGAAACAACTGCCTTAGTATTGTTTACTATTGGATAGGTGATTGACACGTAAAAACACTTGTCGAGAATACACACGTAGTATTCGGGCGGTCAAAACTTCGAACAGCTGTTATAAGGTAGGTAAAAATACTGTGTTTCTCAATAGGTGGGTACATGTGCATATCTTGGTTAATACACTATGTATTGCACTTTTTTGTACAACGCTTTTATTTTACGAATACTGTCTTGTGCTAAAAAAAAAATGTAAAAACTGAACAAACACCCTGTATGTATACTTCGTAAAAAAGCAATTGAGATAAAGGAACTATGGCGTGTGTGAAATTAGCTTCCCTTTTTTCAAATATTTTTCCAAAATTGTGATTTTTATGATCTCGATGATTGCAAGGGGGAATTAGTGGAAATTTGCTTTTTTCATCAATTAAAAATGATGGAAAGCTAAAAATTTGAAACAATTTAGAAATCTGAAATACCAAAAATATCAAATTTCAAAAAAGGAGGACTGCTAAGAAAAGTTTTCTTTTTCGGTGATATTTGATATTTTTAACAATAGTATTGAACCCAATAGTAAATTGCAAAGAATGTGCTCCGAATAAGACTAAATCGTTTCCAATGGTCGGCGAGGTGATGGCATCTTGTCACTTGCTCACATTTCAGCAATTTTCATAGCCAAAAATACTGGGTACCCATAGAGTAAAAAGAGCAAACATGTCATCGAAAGTTGTTTGTTTCAATGCTAGGATCAAAGCATTGTAGACTACCGTCGGATGTGCCAAAATTTTTTTGCTTGTCCGTATTTTTCGCGTTTATAGGTTCAAAAGAAGCAGCAGATCTAACGAGAATTATTAGCAAATACAGAAGTGTACTGATTCTGGTATTGTTCCTGGACAATTAGATTTACTTTTTTAAGCAAAAAGAGAAGATGCCCGTACAGTATCCATTTCTGATATTACTCTGACCTAAATTAAAATCCGGTTAAAGAAACTCAAACTCATCAGTATAGAGCGGAAATTTTTGTAAATTTACCTATCGCCTAGATTTCCGAGAAACAACCAAATTTATCGACTCCTTAGTAGAAGGTCATATTAAACGTAATGTTAATGCGTAATTGATAAGTAACCACAATAAACTTGTGTTTATTGATAAAAATCACCGCAGATGTTTCAGTTGGAAGAGATTGATTACAACTACAAGAGCGTTTAAAATAGGTATCTGTTATGTGTAATGCTGATTTGCTATAATAGCTACCACCTGGAGTTCCCAAGGTGTCATCAACCACCCATTACCGTTTTACGCCAATTAATTTGCTGGAACATCTTTTAAAAGATTGTCTGCGAGATTATCAATTCTATCTGAATTCTAAAAAAAAGTAATCGGCTAGTCCACGCTCGCTAATCTTGGTTGGTAAATCCAAATCCACCTAATCTAAATATTGTGCACAATTGTTCATGTGAAAATTCCACTTGTTACATTTATATAAATCACGTTTTAGCACCTCCAGTCTAGAAGTTCGCGGTTGCCAAGACTATCACGAGCTTTTCCGCGAAGAGAAACGACCAATTTTTAAATTTACTGAGACGCATCTGCTACGGGTGTACAGTTTGCAATTAATTGAGTTTCTATGTCATACGTGTTTGCCATCACATGCAAATCTCTTGGTGTATAATAGTAAGATTATATTCATGCGACACACTTCTTAGAATCGAGATGAAAGTCTGTTAAATTGCAATACGTTCGTGCTCGCGCTAATTATAATGGGAGAGATAAGTATGTCAAGACATGCAACAGTTTAAGATGCAATTCTTTGAAAAATTGATAACTATAAAAATAACCGGTTATTTGAGATAATTTAATTATGCAGAGTTACTTAAAAGCGCTTCATTCTAGTATTTAAACAAGAAACGAAAGGTTATCGCTTGTAATAGAGATAGGTAGTTATTTATCTGCAGTCTTTTAATTAAATCATTTTTTGCTCCAGATCCTTCTAGATGATCGTGATGAAGACAATGCTATTAATCTAACAATAAAACAGCAAACAAGCAATGTCATAAACATATAACGTATTTCAATCTGATGAATTAACTTCCTTCAAGCTCGTATGTAGCAAGGATGCTTAGTGGTTTCCAGGATTAACAACTGATTAATAAATTCCAATGCCTGCTTTAATTAAATTGCAACAGCCTTCAGTTAGTATTAATAGATTGAAGTTGTTTTTATTGCTTTGTATTCTTCTTGCAAGCAAGCAATTTCTCATTTTATTTAAAAATCATTTTAATTCCTTTTTGTGAATTTTCGTCTAGTTTTTTAGTGAAGAAAGTGGAAGAAATAGAATGGGTTGAAGGGGGTGGAAGGGAGAGGGGCGGGGAGGGGGAGGGTGATAGGGGACTGGTGGGAGACTAAAGATGTCGTTGGGTTAAATGAACAAAAAATTTATTGACATGTTTATCAGACCTGCTCTGTTTCATTTATTCCAATAAGCTATATCATTGAAAAAAGCCGTTTTGCGGTTATCCACAATTGGAAGTATCATGGAGGAAGGCAGACTGCAAATAAATTGTACTGGATAATCTGGCAACAACAAGAACAAGCAAAAGTTTACTCACAGCATAGAACTAGGAAAATGCCATGGTTGAGGCATTGCTGCACAGACTATTTGCAAAAACTCGATTGTTGCTCCTGTAGGCTTAAAACTATAAAACATTTGCCACTAACGTCGTCAAGTTTAAGCAGCAAAGGGAAGCTGAGGATATATTACAAAGCTGCAACAAAGTAAGCCACCAATTTATTATCGCCAAATGAAGAAACTTTGTACTAGGCTTCTCTAGTGATAAACTTCTTAGGTTACTACGTTGGCTGCTTTGAAACAGAAAGGTAGAGAGAACGTAAAATAGCAACGCAATTTATTAGCAAAACATTCCTCTTTTGAAAAATGTTCAGAGCAGTATCTTTTTCCCTTGCCAAGTTACTGAAATTTATTAACGAGGCTTCAGTTTTGTTTCTATGTTCAATATTACTACTATATTTTTTGCTCTTCTGGTAAGGGAAACCAAAAAATTCATTAAAATGACATCATATGAGACAGATAAACAACTTTTCATTGCTTACATCCTTGTAGTCAATGACGATAAGACGACCAATCCATTAATATGAAATGTAATGGTAATCTTAAGCCTCTGCTTGTGCCATGAAAACATAGATTTATTTGTAATCCCATTCGGATAAAAACTGTATATTTAGGAGTCGTTCTCCTTGATAGTCTTTAAAGTATTTATGAAAAAATGTTGACCAATTAATTTGGTACAATTTTCGGAAATGTCGAATTCAGCAGCAATTTCCTGGAGTTCCTGCATTTGAAGATGAAGGACCACATCAATTGACAATTTTACAAAGGAAATTATATATATTGTAAATGAAATTATCCCAATATGGACGGACCAGTCATACCGATGATGCAAGGGCAGGTTTGTAAAAACAGCCGCCATCTAGAAAACCATTGATGATGGGGTGCCAAAATCTCTTAGATTTAAAGATAAATAGATTTATTTCTGTAAAGCCAAAACAAAGGTTAGTCTTCTGTTTGAGTGTTTCAAGCTTAAAGGAATGCGAGAGGGCTTACTTGCTCGCAAAACTCCAGAAATGTAGCTACAATGCCTCAGCAGCATTCAATATCCAACCGTCTATTTGCCAGACTTACTCAACCTCCTCCAAGAAACTAAAGCGCAATGATAAACGATCATCCATTACGACAAAACGAGTTCAGACACAATTAATTTCCAAACACCATAAATGTAGTGAGTGGGTGACGATTTCAGTCTTTGGAAGACACTGCAGAATTCGTTTGTCCCAACTGAAGTTTGGAATAATTGATTTAACAGGTTTGAACAAATTCAGAAGTGCATAAATTTTTATGGAAGATATTTTAAAAGCAATTTACATACTACTTTGAGTCAATGTACTGGTTAATTTGATGACTAAAACAACTTACCTCGTATGTAATTTTACCACCTTAGCGGTTTATGTGATACGTTTTCGCCCACTAATAAGAATTTATTGGTGAAAAAAATCTAATTAACTGAAAAAAAAAACAAATACCGAAAGAAACAATGTAAAACAAGACAAGTTGAAGATTAATGAAAATGCAGGAAATTGTTGACGTTTCAATGACTTAGAAATGATTTAGACATGTAACATATTTTGCAATAAAAATCACTTTATTGTAACGGAATAAGCAAATTTTGCATTGTTAGCTTAGCAAACATGCACATTCGCATTTCTTTGTGAGAAAATTTGCTTATTGGCTATACACCCAAACACCTATGTACATATGTTTCTTATCGGAAAGACTGTGTTTGTGAGCATAGAGATACATATAATTATACTTGTTGTTTTCTAAAACTGAAAACCAAAACATCATTAATGATATTGTGGTAACCTTGATGATATCCCATATGCTCTGTGTATATTGCTCTACAGTCTCTTGGTTATCGGGATTACTAAACTTGTTTCATGGCGGTATGGTATTTCCTATATGTATGTACAATATTCCATTATTATGGTCATTAGTTATCTCGTTACCGAAGTAAATAAGAAATTTTGTGTTCGTAATTTTACTAATTTACAGAAAAAAATATCCTAAAACATGGATAAATATTAATACCATAACATGTAGATATAATGGGATTTTAATGTAATTTAACCATACTCACGATTAGTAAATTAAATTACAGAAAAATTGACATTTTGGTAATTCCAATAAAACATTTCAAATGGTAATTTTAAATTTGCGTAGTCCAATTTAAGATTAAATATAACATGTTAATGCATCATAACGTAATAGACTAATTGCTAATATCCGCTGTTACAGCATTCGTACAAGATAACAAATATTCTTTTTTTAATTACAATATCGCGTCATATTACAATATCAAGTTGTACATATGTACTTGCCTTTTAAATAAATTATTGCATTCCATGTTTTTGTTTACTCTGAAAACATGTTTTTAATCGTTTATATTTACATCAAATTATAAACAAATATGTTTGTTTAAAAGCTAATTGAAGTATATTGTCTCAAGTACTTTTTATAAGGACGTGAACAATAATTAATATTGGATTCAATTTAATTGTTGCTTACTTCGAATCTACAGGGTGTTTTCATAAAAATGCTAATCCTTTTTTAGGCTATGGTTTTAAAAATACAAAAAAGTTTTTAAATCAAAATTATACTGATTTTTTGAAGAATATTAATGGGGGCATCCAAAAAAGAAGACCTCGGTTAAAAAAATAATTGCAACAAAATATCTTTCCAAAACCAGCTAAATATTAGCTAAACTACTTTCAAAACCAGGTTTCGACTAGTTAAGCTATTTCAAACCAACCTTTAGCCAGCTTAGTCACTTTCAAATCCAGTTCCCCCAATGAAGCTACTTTCATAGCCAATTAGTGGCTATATATACATAGCAACCAGATTGCACAGCGTATTGTTATTGAGTGACTCGTATCTTTGTATTCGAAGCTCATGTGAGCTTCTCGGAGCTTTTCTTTTTTATTCTTTCCATAGATTGGGTAATTTCAGTTATTGCATTTTGGATGCAAAATCTTGGACTTTATGGCCTTAACATTAGCGAGTTCGACTCTTAAAGGCAGTAGTACCACTGTGCCTGTGTTAACTTACTAATTCAGAACCAATGAATCTTAACTTTGCTCCTTCAGTAAGCAATCTTTTTAAATTCTTTGTCAAAAGTGAAACCTTAATGTAATTTTCCCATTTCTTATAAGATCTTGTAGAATAGGAGTCTAAGGCTCCAGCTTTTCGAACCTGCTATATGCTGACACCCATAATCGCTTTGTACTCAAACATCATGAAAAGCAAGAAAAGCATCTGCAAGGTCTTATACTGCTGTTCTTAGATAGATAAGAACAAGAAAAATGTGTCTATCATAGCAAAACTGGCTTTAGGTTTTTTTTTTGAGATAGCAAGATTGCATTATTACGTGATGGGTGTTTTTGCACACGAATAAAGCTTGAAAACCCTCAAAATAGAGAGTAGAACCGTGGAAGCCTTTAATATCAGTACATCTGCACTCTTTTCATCTTGGTCTAAAAATTCGTAAAAATGAGTATCACATATGCCTTACATAATCCTTCAGACTTTACACTTTCATGACCCATCCTAGAGAAGACCTTCTCTGAAGGACTTTCAACCAATGTCCTAGTTCATTAAATTATGGTGCATTGCTGCTTGGATAGTCAAAATCAACTTTTATATGTTCTGGAATAAGGGATTGCTGCGTAAAAAGATTACTGATCATAAATATTGCCTCCTAGCTCGATCATAGAAAATTTTCGGTGCAAAAAAATTGTTCTTTGCCTTCTATACGCTATCTTTTGGAAGGTCTTCCTAAAGGGTACCTCTTGGGTCCTAATTAACTTTTTGATTGGAGTAGATCAGAGCTAGGCTTTTCATAGAGGCATGTTAATTTCAAAGTAACATGAGCAAATGACATTGAAAACTTATTGTAAAGTATAGTTTCCTGACATATGCTATGGGACGGGAGAACTCCAACTGCACAAAAGCGGCGTTCAGGAATTTGGAAACCTTCAGGAAATCTTTCCATTTCCTTCATCATCCTCACAAACTTGTTTGTTGCTTATTTCATCGAGAATAATAAAATGTTATCTATAAATTGACGTCATATACCGAAAGGAAAACAAATTTCTAGAAAAGAAATTATATATCTAAATAAAAATAGCATTCATTTAATCTTATTCTTAAAATTTACTTAGAAATTAACAATTCACCTAGTCCGTCCGAGGAAAAAAGTACCGTAGAGAGAGGAAACCGCATCGCATTCCTTTCGGAGAATTGCTACATACATTCTCAGCGTTTAAAGTTCGATGTTTTGTTAGAAATCTACTCTATGTATGTATACAGCGTTAGTAAAAAGTCCCGGAACGGTCGAATAACTTTGTTATTTAAAAATTATGATTTCTGAAATTTGGTATGGGGGTATAGTTAATATAAATGCATTTTATGCAATACAGTTTATATTTTTTTCACTTCCGGTTTAATCGGCAATACGTCCAACTTTTTTTTTAAACGGAACGCCCAGATTTTTTTAACACTTTTGAATGCAAAATAAAAAACTACGTTCAGGAAGTATTAAGATGTTTATTTTTATTCACAAGAAAACAGTTAAAAAATTAAAAAGGTGTCCTAATACAGAAAAATCAAGATACCTGTCTATTCAGGTTGCGATTACAATAATTGTTCAAAATGCTCTCCATTTACAATTTGACAAAAATGTAAACGGTCAGTAAAATTTCTTATTGAATTTTGTACTTGTTCTGGAGTGATGCGATTGGCTTCTTGAACTATTCTCTCTTCCAATTGTTCAAGATTCTGGGAACGATTTTTGTACACTTGACATTTCAAGTGACCCCAAAAGAAAAAATCTAATGGCGAGAGATCTGGCGAACGTGCTGGCCATTCGATTGCTCCTCTACGTCCGATCCAACGTTCCGGACAAATTTCATGCAAATAATCGCGGACATTATGGGCAAAATGGGGGGGAGCTCCATCTTGTTGAAACCAAAAATATGCATTAGGGTGATCACCTATGTTTGCATTTGGAAAGAGGGCCGCAAGTGCTGGAACAACCTCATTTCGCAATAAATTTAAGTAGACCTTGCCAGTTAAATTTTCTCTTATAAAAAATAGTCCTATGATGTTGTTTCCAGCAAGACCAGCCCAGACATTCACCTTTTGAGGACGCTGTGTATGGACTTCTTCAATCCAATTGACGGATTTTCAATTGATCAGTAGCGACAATTATGACAGCCACAGCCGTTGAGACAAAACGTTGCCTCATCTGAAAAAATGATGTGATCTAAAACATTAGGCTGCTGCTCGATCAATTCCGTCATTGTTTCGCAAAAATGTAGTCTACGATCTGGATCATCTTCAGTTAACTCATGGACGGGATACATTTTATAGGCTTTCATTCTTGCTGATTTAAGAATCTTATGAGCAGATTTTTGAGAGAGCTCATGAATTTGACCTAATTCTGTTGTGGACACGTGATGATTTTCTTCCACTGTAAGTAACACATTCAAACTAGTTTCTTCATCTGTTGCTGTTAATGGACGTCCCCTTCTAGGTAAATCCTTCACCTGCCGAAAGACTTCAAACTTTTGAATTGTTCGGCATACCGTACTTTTACTAATGTGACGATCCGGATAAACAGTATTTAACAAAATACGAACCTCTTCAAAACAACGTTGACGATCACCGTACCCACGCATCATTAATATCTCAATTTGTTCTGATTCAGTAAGTTTTACTGCCATTTTCAAATGTGTCAATGTCTAAAATAAGTAAATTTAGAGCGATGCAAAAGTTAAAACGCTTTTAAAATTGTCAAATGTGACGGCAAAAAGAATGCAAACACTAAACAACAACTTTTTTCAAATGTACCTTGTTTTTTCTGTATTAGCACGCTGTTTTAATTTTTTAACTGTTTTCTTGTGAATAAAAATAAACATCTTAATACTTCCTGAACGTAGTTTTTTATTTTGCATTCAAAAGTGTTAAAAAAATCTGGGCGTTCCGTTTAAAAAAAAAAAGTTGGACGTATTGCCGATTAAACCGGAAGTGAAAAAAATATAAACTGTATTGCATAAAATGCATTTACATTAACTATACCCCCATACCAAATTTCAGAAATCATAATTTCCAAATAACAAAGTTATTCGACCGTTCCGGGACTTTTTACTAACGCTGTATGTCGTTGTAAGGATTCTTAATAAATAAGTAATAGGCTACATGTCAATTAAAGTCTAATTGTGCATATTTTTTATTTACATATAGCATTGCATTCATGTATAGATATACAGTTAGGGAAATTAATAATAATGTTTGTGGAATAGTAAAAATAGTGCCTTGGGAATTACTGAAAGGTCAAGTAGTATCGTTTCTGAAGGTTCGTTTTTGTTTCGAAACAATCAATAAAAGCAATTGCTAGATTAATAAAATGATGGTGTAATTTATTAATAGGAGTTTTGTTTATTTCACTCTTTTTATGGAAGGAAAACAATGATAGAGCTAGTAGGATTAATTGTTCATTTCGTACAATGATAAATTTTAAAAAAATCGAGTATAAATAGCAACATCAACTGAGCAATACCCTATGTATATAAAGTTAGATTTAAAAAAATATGCATTAAAAGCATGATAATTATGAACTTAAAAATGGAACACCCTGTATATAATGTTGTAAAGTGCTTTTACTATACTTTCGGTTTGGTTAGATATTCTACGTAACTGAAATGAATGGTTTCAATTTTACCGTTAAAAATAGTATTTCCCGTAAATGTGGCTAAAATCCGACCACAAAAACTGTAGTTTCTAACTGTATTAACTAACTTAGAAACAGACGTCACTGGAATCAATTCTCCAATATGCCTCTTTATTACGCTAAGCTCCAGGCAGCTATCCTGATGGACAACTAGATTAGAATAGAGTGATAGGTCACCAAGGCAATGAAGACTTGCGGAAGATGAATACAGCCGGTAGAATTCCTTACGACTAGGACCAGCCCAAGTTCCTGATGTTTTGGAAGGACTGCTAGATTTTATGAATACCACCACCACCTTGATATCAATTTGAACGTTGCAGAGAAGTTCAGAAACCAGCACCAAATTCTGATCGTGTTGGAAGACTACTTCCAAGGCCGAATTAGACTAGGTGCTCCAAGTTGACTATGTAAGATAGCCATGATGTTCTGTACAATCATAACCAATGGAGGTTACAATCTTTGAATAGTACCTAGAGGTTTGCAAGAGGGCAGTACAATCTCTTGATTCAGAATCTCTTGAAACAAATTAAGCTCCAATTTGAAAGACAATTTTATTACATTATTCAAAGCTATATCAGAAAGATGATACTTCTCTGTTGCAGATCTTCTACAACTGCGTCCTCCAGTCAAGGATCAAAACACTCATATAAACCACTGGCACCCTTACCGTTTTCTGATATCACCCCCTCCCCCTCCTCGAAATAACTGTCCAGAACCTGAAGCAGCACATCCCTCGCAGAGAAACCTACCAATCATGTACCTTATGGTGCCAATTAATAGGAACACCAGCAATCTTTTAGCAAGGTTTAGAAGTCTTCATTTGTGTTTTTTGAGATGTCTTCATTAGCAATAAAATGGAAGAGGATGTACTAACTCTAAAAAAATTATTCATACCTTTTGGGGGAGAAGTAAAAGTACTTCAAAGACAAGACAACGGCAAATCCCAACTACAAATCCAAAATTATTTGGGCATAAGCACGGTAAGAAGAAAAAACATCAATTTTAGACCCAACAATTAAAAATAGCGCTGCTTTTGTTTTTAGAAAATCGCATAGTGAAGATAATGATTTATAAACAAGTAAAGGGTGGTTAAACTACTGACCAGAAAGCATACAAATTTCAGATGTAAAGATGTCAGCTGATGATTGGATTTCAAACGAGTTGGTTCTGAAATTTAAAGACAAAACGCGAACCGCTTTATGTCTACAATTGTCCAATTCTATTGTCCTCGTCCAAATAATGGATTTGGATCAGAAAGTACCGAGTGGCTTCCACGTGAGAGAAAGCCGATCTGGGGCTTGAACAAGAAATTAAAGCATTAACTTTGGCCAAAGCCTCCGCCAAATAAGCTTTGACCAACAATAACAGTTCAAAATCTTGCAAAATTAGGAGCCTACGTAAGATATCTCAGTAATCAGAAGAATCTTCCAAATACTAGAAAATGATGTCCAAACTATAAATCAAAAAAAAATTAACAAAACTGAATATCCGAGCTTATGGATAACAAAATGGAGGAACGTATGTAGCAACAAAATTGAAGAAAGCACAACAAACATTTTTTCTTGAAGTACTCAAGGTGTAAGCCTTAAAACTTAGTAAAGTCCACAAAAGTTAACCATCCCCAGAAATAATCCAAAATTAATGCAACTTGTAGCTTTAATCTGATGGCCCATTTGTTAAAGACAATCATTTACAATAAAACATTAGCGTTCACATTAATACTCAACAAAGTGATGAAACGATCATAAAATTCTACTCGTAAAACAACAATAATTTATAATAGAAAGTTGGAATCCTAAGAACTGTACAATTTTCGTTACAAGCAACCACAAAAAGACCAGTTGAAACTAAAATTAATGTCACAGTTACCACAGGTAAATAAACTTTTAATAATATATCTCCTACAGTTTGTAAAATGGTATAAATATGGTAGTAGCAAAAAATAGATTTGCAAAATGCGATAATACTGCAAATAATCAATATCTCAAGCAAAAATCTCGTTTTCAAGCCTGATTAGATATCGTGCTACATGCACAAAGGATGCAATAGTGAATCACGTAGATAGGTCAGTTTAGAAATAGAAACAAAGTCTCGAGTAAAATTGTTTATGTATATGTTATTAAATCGTCATTATCTAATAAATAAATTATCCTTATCTCTCCTTCCGTTGAACTGTGCCTATTACTGTTATTAAAAATTATCTACAAATAAAAGAAATAATATTTAATTCGCTTTGAAAAAGATTTTAGATTTTGGTATAACGTAAATATACTTTCGGATGGTAGTGTAGATTAGAACTTTTTTTTTACTTTCTGTTTCACTAGTGACTCTCTTGCCGCATCTCATTTTAAATTCAACGATAAAGACATGTTAAATTAGGTTCCCGTTTGTAGTTAGATCAATATAGATCTTATTAATAACGATTAGCATAAATTAATCTGACAAATACGTTTAACTAATCAAACACAAAGATGTATTTATCGAGGATAAAGCTTAGGTAACAGTGATCAAATAAAGCAAACATACAGTCAAAATCTAAATTAATAAATGATGAAATGAATGCTAAGTCGAGTTATTAAATGAGTCAATATCTAATCTATTAAATATACTGTTAGAAGTTCCGGTCAGAGTTCAAAACATTTTGGGCATCACTACAAAGACTAAATGGTGCCAACATTTTTCTTAAAAACTTATACTGATTAGTATGCAACCCAAAAAGCACTGATGTAATGTGGAAAGTCTATAAAATGTATCTCCTTAAATAAAAATAAAGATAGACCTTATCAATTATGAATACAACCTAATATCTGATACATTAGTATAAATAGATACGCTATCGATCAAAATCTATATAACTTACCGAACCTTGACATTAATGGGTACATTGATGATGATAACACATGAATGCAGTACTGAACCCGTGACGAGCTTACCTAAAAATAAAAACGAAAATATAAATATTTATTTATTAATGAATTTATTGATAGGAGGCTTTTGTTTTTAAGTATTATTTTGATTATATTTCCATTATAGTTTCTAACAGAATAAATAATTTCTTCGTAACTTCACCCTCTCCTCGTAAACATTTAAAAAAAGATCATTTCCATTAGAAAAGATATTACCCTAAAATTTTTAATCTCTACTCTTAAATAATTTAGTCTTGAAATGAATCTGAGTATTTATAACGTAAATACCCCCACACCAATTTCATATCTCTATAGAAGGCTTATATTTGAAGATAGTAATTTAAGAGCATTTTTAATATAATTTATAAAAATTTAAACAATTTTCCTGTAGTGTCGCCCTCTTTTTCTAAAAAAGCTTTAAAATTTCAAAAATATTTAGAATAATTATAAACCTTTACAAACAGGAGTTTCAATTCAAAAAGTATCCAGTATACATAAAACTAATATTATACCAGTTTAAAGCTCGTATAAGCTCCAATTCCCCGATTACTTAAATTCAATAAAAGCTTGTGTAACGCAGTAAAATCTCAGGTCATTAAACCGCGAATTTTATTTCGAATATACCATCTATAAATGTTCTCTAGAAAGTATACAAAAATAAACCGACTCAGTTTCCAAACACAATTCTCCATTGCGCAAACTTTAAATAAAATAACATCTAATAAAATTGACACAATGAAGTTATGCAATGGAAACAATCAGCCGTGAATTTTCGCAGATGTGGATATTTATAAATTTAGTTCGAAAATATGTATGTATGTATGTATATGCGTTCCAAACAAGCCTGTGAACACACAAGATTTAGGAAGTTCTAATAATACTTGACTAAAAAAAACACATCTACCGAATGCTATTTGGCATCGACCTTTATAAACTGCTAGAAATGTAACAATAACAAACAAGAACTTATTAAATGCGATTTATTTTGTCTTAAATTGATGAATTTATAGGAGTTGTTTACAATAAATTTATATGTATGTGAATGGTACTGAATCGGATTAGGCGAAGGTTACATTTAGCAATGCGATTCAATGCAAGGTTTGTTGTTTGTTTACGCGTAATTTTGCTGTTAAGAGGACGTTCATTGTAGCAAAAAATAAAGCAACGGCAATGATAGTAATTTGTGGTTGTAGATATTATTGGAAATATAAAGAAAATATTTTGCAGCCGTTATTTAAATTAAGCTTTGAAGGTTAGATAAATATATGTGTTTACCAAAGGTCTTAAGGATACATTCTTGTAACAACTGGTACAAAAATCAGAATTAAAACTGAAAATCTAATACACAGAAAGTGAGGCAAAAAAGGATAGAAGGATAAAAGGTTTGAGATCGCTTTTAAATGCTGAGTTTTCAGTACTTTTTGGTTGGTACCCTGTCAAATATGGAGAATGGAATACTAGAAAAACAGCATTTTCGACATATTTTACTTTCTTATTACAGAAAATGTAAAAATGCTGTTCAAGCCCGAAAAAATTAGCCGAGCTGTATGGAGAAGATGCATTGACAGTACCAGTCAGTGCCAAAACAAATAAAGGCATTAATTGATGCAAACCGATGAATAACAATTCGTGAGATTGGTGAGTGGAATGGATTGTCTATAACAATGTCAAACATAGGAGATCTGAGTCAAGAAAGAATAAACCGGCCTAAAGCATTTCGCAAGCCAATATTCATCAAAAAAAGGTGATTGGTGGAACCGCTAATTCTGAAATGTACTGTCATCAGCTGGGCAAACTGAATGATTCACTTAAACGGAAAAGGCCAGAATTGATCAATAGAAAAGGTGTATTGTTCCAGCAAAATAATACCTCGCCAAAAGCTCTTACAGTTTGAAATGGATATATGCCCAAACCTACCATTTTCTCCAGATCTGGCGCCTTCTGATTATCATTTGTTTCAAGTCTCCACAAAATTCGTTAGACGGTAACATTTTTGCTTCAAATGAGGAGCTGAAAAATCGCCTGAATCGCCCTTTTGTTCCCAGCAAAGAGCAAAAGTGTAACGATCATGGATTCATCTTGTATTTTCTGGATATGTTACAGTAGACAGAATGGTTGCATGTGCTTCTTGGATCTAAGACGTTTGAATAAATGTGTTCATAGTATTTATAAAAAGTGTGGACAAAGCAAAGATGTTCTGCCAGAATAGATTTTGGAAATTTTCACATTGCTGAAGCATTCAAATCATTGTTCCTGATTCCTCGAATCAACTACTGGTTTACTGACTTGGCAAAATACTTTTTTATACAGGATTCTGCTGTGTACAGCACAGCCAAATTAGTGAGAAAACCAATTTGGTATTTAGATAGATACAAAATCTTTAAAATTGTAGAATGAATGCTTCAAGAAAAATTCACCAAGAAATCTCTATTAAATGTCATGAATGTTCGATAATATGTAAGGATTTGATCATTTTATGGTGGTCATAGTTGCATATCGTTTTGCATCTTGTTTTTAAGGACAGTGTGTGGGACAGTTTTCAAAATCACTTGAAAATCCTAAAATATGATACCTACCATATCTCAAGTGAGAGTGAAAACTGTTTGAGTGTACACAAACTAACACAATTCCTATGTTTCAAAATGGCATAGTTTGCAGAACATAACTTTATAGATAGGTTACGACAATGGTGGCTAAATTCCAAATTATGATCAGTAACCAGTCCTAAGAATTTTACGAATTCTGTTGCTACTGAAACAAGGGCTGTTTTACTGTAAGTTGTAGTAAAACTCCTCTTATATTATAATTGGACAATTCCCTATAGAGGCACTAATTAAAGTTTGGTTTAATTACAAAAAATTCAAGGAAAAAAATTAGATTTATTGGTTTTTCGAAAAAGTCCATTACTTTCCTAGCCAATGGTCCAAAAAGGTGCTTTATAAATAAATGTTAAAAAGAATCGATAGAGAAAGAATTCTTTATTTGTAGAAGCCAAAAGTAAATGTTCTGAATCAACAATTCGGAGAAATCTATCTAAAACTAAAACAAACACTTCAAGAGATAGACATTCTAAAGCGAGATATTAAGTACCCTATCTGAAATATTTGTAAACTCAGAATATCTTGGTATAGAATATATTCTGTGTTGTACTTATCAAGGAGATATTACAACACAGATTTAAATTGAGCTTTTAACAAACGACAATAAAACTAAAAGAAAAAGACAAAAAAGATACAGCGATGCCAAATCTCACTTTTTAATATAATAAAATCAATTGTTCTGTATCTCATCGCGTGACCTCAAACCGAATCTTACTTCCGGTACAGACATGCATAAAATATGTGTGCGTTTCCGAATACCAAGGTGAACGGTTATCGGTGCTAGAAGCAGGTTTATTCTATGATAATCATGCGGTAAAGCGAAACCCGAACGGAGTCGTTACTTGATACAGTTTGCGAATGGAATAAGAAAGGATGACCATAAAGACGTGAACAGGAAATCAGATTGTGGTGTAAGCAGGTATAGCGATTCGCGATTTACGATGAATATAAAATCGTTGTTACATTGTTTTGGTGTTGGTTTATGATGGCAATGTGCAATCGTGAGCAAACATAAGCGAATAATACAATTTAAGATGTTTAGCAGGCAAAATTTTGTTAGAAGCTATGCCTGGTGGCACCCATAGTAGAAGAGCATCTTAGATCAGCATCCTACTTGGATTACTCACATCCAAAAAATGCCAGAAAATGCTATCTGAGCGTAATACACTTATTGTTGTCTTTTAGGAAAAACTTGGAAGTTATAGTCAGACCTATTGGCAATACCATAAACTAAAGAAAAGTAAATGTTGCTCCAAGAAATATACCGATTTGCTTGGGAGAACATTGCCATTAAGATTCAAACCAGTTCAACAATGATGAAGATCTTCAAATAAAGAAAGTTGGTAGACCATCTTAGAATCCTACCAGAATTAGGAAAGCTTACTAATTTTAGAAGACCAAATTATTCTCAGATTCGATTTTGACGAACAGTTGGAGGTTGTAATCCAACCCCGCCAAATCTAGGAGACAGGTGGATGCAAGTGAAAGCCCTACTCCATACACTAATAAAAATATGCACCATTGAACAATCTACTTAGAAACGTCTTCAAAAACACCAAGCTCCAAGGCATACGCATGTATTTTGGCGAATAGTTGGAAATGGTAATCCAACACTCCCAATCCTAGAGCCCAAGATGTAGGCACATATATCTTCTCACAGAGCTAAGCAACACAACAAGTTTTAAAGACATTTACTTTTGGATTCAAGCTATTATGGAAATCACTACTCGCCTTCAATACTTTAGTCCAAAGGAATGCAGCTACACTAATGTAAATAATGAGGCTACTGACGTCCTTGCAAATAAAGGTGCGGAGTCATTTTTCAACAGAAGAGACTTCATCACTATCACGGTTTTATTAACCGGCCAAGACTGAATCTTGTAGTAGACCACCATTGAATCTGTTTCCGGCTACTTTGTGCATTCAGATGGACCTCCACAAATCTATTAAACAGTACATTGTTCAGTTAGTAAGGTGCAAGTTGATGGAATTGCAGGATCATTCCATATCATAGGCTGAAGTACCTAAGGTATATCAAAGTGGCAATGGACTTTTTGTGATGCTCGAAACCATGTTCAAACGTAGGAAGTACTTGGCTGCAGCAGCTTATTCCCTCTCTATAACAACAATCCCTATAACAAAATTTAAGACAAGAAATAACATTCTGCACAAAATATCTGGAAGCGGCAGAAGAGTGAATGCGACTATCCTTAGATGCTCAGCACTGGCTCTATGGTCTATTCCATGGCAGAGGATTACTGTGCCATATGGCCACACTAATATTGACACGATACTCAGATTAGATTAGATTAGCTTAAGGGTGGCCCTACGGGCCTCTTTCACCGCGACCTTCCCGGTCTATTGTGATCCCCAGTAATCCTAGAAGGCGCCCTCTAATTTTGCCCTCTTTATGAGGCTTAACGTCTTTGAGAGCGGCTCCTGTGTGTAGCTCTATGCTGTGGGATACTCTGTGCCCAGAATTAGAAACCTTGTCCTTGCCAGGCCTTCGCAGTGACACAGTACATGGACTGGGGTTTCTTCCCCGTCCTTGCAGAATCTGCACATGGCATCTTCCGCTAGGTCTACGTTATACATATGTCTATTTAGTCTACAGTGACCTGTCAACAGGCCTACTAACATTTGGATGGTTTTCCTGTCTTTATCTAGTAGGTCTCTAATGAATTCAGGCTTCTGTTCTTTTAGGAACTCCTTTGCCCAGGTGTTCTTTGCCACCAATCCCTGTGTATCTATTCGTTGATGGATTTTCTGATTTATGAATTGGTGGTGCCATCTCATTTCCCTTCACGCCCTCGTGGATGCGAACCCAGGACAAAATTAGTTTCCTTTGGGAACCCACCTCGTTTAGGGCATTAACGCAGTTCCAAACCAGTTTGGAGTCAACACTTGCTGAACTAATCGCTTTAAGTGTTGATTGGCTGTCCGAGGAGATGGCGACGCGTTTTCCGACCTCGGTCCATCTTTCCACTTCTCTAACGCAATGGTGGATTGCTGCTACCTCAGCTTGAAAGACCGTTGTGTCCTTGCTGAAGCTTATCGAGAGAGCCTTCCTGGGCTTTCCTCCGTATATACCAGCTCCTACGCCAAGTTCGGTTTTGGAGCCGTCTGTATACCAGTACGAGTCCGCTCTTATCGGAGAGCCTTTCTCCCAGTCCTTCTTGCCTGGTATTATAACCTGATATTTCCTATCTAGGTTGAATTTCTGAACCATGAAGTCGCTTGGCACTTCGTCCGCCCCAGTCTTGGCCGCCCCCGCCTGCTGCGCCTTTGGCCACCATACTACTGCTCCGTAGGTTATCATGGGTCGAACTAGCCTTGTGTATAGCCATAGAGTCATTTTGGGACTAAGGCCCTAGTTCCTCCCGGAAAGCCTTCTGCATCTTCCTAGGGCAATGGTGGCCTTGCTGGTGACACCATACTCAACGAATCAATGAGAATCGTATCGGTCACCATAAAATCTACCATCCTCCAATGGCTACCAGTGATGGCTAATATTCTGCCTCCTCAATTGCAACGCAAAACCGCGCTATTGAAGGAATGGCGGAATTGCTGCAATAACACTTTGCTCTCTCGTCACCAGCACTATTTAGATAGAACCTTCAGGCTAAAATCAAGATGGCTTCCATGGAACAGCTCATTGATGAGGCTTTCAACTCGACTGATGCTTGGCGGGAAGAGTGGGTGTTACCAAATCCCAGATGATCTACACATAATACCAGATCAGTATTGGAAGTACAAATGGGGACTTGATTGGATTACCCATCCAAAGGATGCTTGAAGCTTGCATAGCAATTGGAGGCGGTCACTTTCATTATAACCAATTACAAAATCTCTGGGTGAATATTTTTGTTGCCAATTGTACAAACACTTACGCAGATCGAACGTCAATACTCGACAGAATATCTTCCATCATCATTAACAACACCTATAATAAACAAAAGAAGTGTCTGGATATGCAAAATTTTGACGCATGCACTGTGCACATTAAAGGTATTGCCAATCGCTTTTGATACTCGGGTCACGACTCGCGAATCATCCGACCTTGTTCCGTCACTTTTGTATGGTAATATATCGCTAGAATCGCGTTTCTGACATGACATGTCTAGCGTGCAAAATTTCCTCGACGCGGTAGCTGCATTAAAGCACCTGTAGATATCGAGCTAATGCGCGCGCTAAACTTGAAATTCATATTCGCATACATAATTAATATGTCATTTCGGGAGTTAACGATGGCTTTTACGACGTAATTTGCGATTTATGGTAGCAAGTGTTATGTAATTGCGCCGGAAAAGGTTTAAAAATCGCCTCGGTTTAAGATCCTGTTTTCTAGTTGGGACGGAATTATGGAAATAGTCATCGAGAGTAGTGGTTAAATTTTCCTCGAGTTTGCTAAATGCTAATTTGCTATAATTATCGGTTATGTAATTTAGAAATTCTAGGTATTTGAGGTAAAAAAAATCGTATAAAATTATAGGGAGATATAGTAGAAATATTAGAAATATTGGAGATAAACTTGAATATATTACTCACAGCCACGAGGAATTCTGTGTAAATTATGCTAAAATATGCTTTAAATTTATGCGCAGTGCTGTAATATTTCAAGTAAAAAAACCGCAAAATTGCAACAGCGTAGTTATTATTCAAATACTACTAGTGATTAGAAATTAATTTTCTTTTCCAACCTTGTTTTATTGCAGAATTGTTTCACCAGCACCACAATAGCTTTAATTCCGGAATAAAGACATAAAAGTCCGGAAATATAACTTTCAACTAAACTTGTGTCACAACCTGGTACTTCTAGTGGTCAGATCTCGAAGTAAATGCATTTTCTCCTAATCACTTGATCTATTTTTTCCTTATATTACAACTGTTCATGTATTTAAACGTAAAACTTTAAGACCGGTACCAGGCTAATGTAAAGGAGAATTGATAAGTTATTTAATAAAATGTGTAAGGGGCTGGTACCATCTCTTAGTCTACTGCAGGAGAGGCTGGTACCATTTTTAGTTGGTACCATTTTTGCTCCAACTTACAAGGGGCTGGTCTCCATATTTTGGTCTAATGTAGAAGAGGTTGGTACCATCTTTTAGTCTAATGTAGGAGAGGGTGGTAGCATTTTTAGTTGGTATCATTTTTGGTCCAACTTAGAAGCGAGTGGTCTTCATATTTTAGTCTAATGTAGAAGAGGTTGGTACTATCTTTTAACCTAATGTAGGAGAGGGTGGTACCATTTTTAGTTGGTATCATTTTTGGTCCAACTTAGAAGGGGCTGGTCTCCATATTTTAATGTAATGTAGAAGGGGTTGGTACCACTTTTAGTTGGTATCATTTTTGGTCCAACTTAGAAAGGTTTGGTCTCCATATTTTAGTCTAATGTAGGAGAGGACGGTACCATTTTTAGTTGGTATCATTTTTGGTCCAACTTAGAAGGGGCTGGTCTTCATATTTTAGTCTAATGTAGAAGGGGTTGGTACCAAATTTGGGCGAATACAAGGATGGGTTGTTATAATTGTCTAACCTAGAAGGGGTTGGTACAATTTTTCAAAGTGGTACCAACACTTGTTGGCAAAACGGCTAAGAGCATAACTGCTCGACGTGTGCATCCTGTTTTCAAAGAAAGCTTGGCTAGTTGAGCGCTAGTTATGAAAGCAACTTATTTGATTGAGGACTATTTTCTGAGCACACTAAACTTTGTTGGAAACTAAGCACAGCTACTCAACATAGTGACGCTGTATGTAACCTGTAGCGTTAAAATCGTGTTCAAATTGGGTAAACATAGATATATGGGACAGTGGTGTATGTACAGACAGTATTTTCCATTTTCCATTTAAAAATACATAGTTGTATTGGTTTGAAGCTCGCTAAAAATTTCCAGAAGAATTCCAACTTGCACCGTCGAAAAGCAAAAAAGAAAAACAAAAAGTTTACAACTTTCTGTTCTTGTTTTCCTATGCACCATTTAAATCCGCAGAAAGACTCTGAAATCAAGTACTCCTTTGAAAAGTTACGAACACTTACATTATTTATGGTGCCAACCTTACAACACTGAAACTATACAAAAACGTATGCAACATAAAAATTGATTTATGATGTTTTAAGAATATAAGCTCTAATGTCAAATGCAAATTTTTTGCTAATAAAATGATTGTGTTCTCCACAAGTGTGGTGGCAACTTCACCAATACGTATTTCAAGTTTGCATATAGAATCTATATATGCTGATATACTGATCCTGGAATGCTTATATTATTCATGGACAGAAGTTCTGCACCTTGCTACCACTACCATACAAGGTATTTAAAGCTACAGATCTTGAAGGTGGTTGGCTTCCTTTTTCCTCACAGCCTATCTCTACTTCCTCCGTTCCTTTGCTGTAATCCTCCAATCATTAACTCTACTCCCTCATGTAGGTAACTTTTTTTGCCACCCTATTGTCCTGGTTCTTAATTTTCTTTACTATTATTGGTTTTTCATACATCGTCTTTACTTCCGTATTTGTTCACTTTCTCCACTGCCAATCTCTAACTCCTCCAAATATCTTTCTTACGACTTTTTGTTGGCGCGTATCTTGGCTACTTTGAATACATTTGTGGTCTTTAACATTTTCGATAATGACCTCATTGGTCTGCTACCTTTTAATATTCTCTGGTCTAACTCCACGTCTTCTTGGCCTTTATTGGAGTAGTGATGGTACTCAAGTATTCAAACTGCCTTACCCTTTCGTGGCCTACATATTAAACTTAGAAGTACTTTTGCAGACTAGAAAATAGTGTCAACTGATATTAAAATTTTCATTGCCCAAATACTTTAATTGGCTATTTTTTCACTGTATACAGGAAGAGTTTCAGTGGAGCCACCTCAACTGCACTCACCAGAAAATAAAATAATCATGTAAAATATACTGAACCTACATATTATGAGTTTATTACTGAACAAAAAACCTTTCCAACTATAATTTTTCTTTTTTACTATCTAAAAGTAAGTCAAGGTTGTCATCACTTGTGACATACTGATATGTAATTTTTAAATAAGATTACATTTTATCAAAATGTAAGTAGTTTCCTATTTCCTAATATGATAGGCAACTTAATATACGTTTAAACGTGGAACATATTTAACATACCATCTTTTTCAAATTAATTGCGAATCGAAGCGCGACAAGTTTTGAATCGATATGCAACTAAAACTACACGAATTTGGACACATAGCGATGCATAATTCAGAATTTTTCGTATATAGTTTTTAATTATTATTTTATTGTGTAGTACTGTTTCGTATTTTTTTATAATTTAGAACAGAATCTATGTAATTATAGTAAATTATAAGTTATAGCAGTAATATTTAATGAAGGTTTGAGAAAAAAATGGATAATAGTAATACATATGTATATTCCATATGCGAAAGGTATTAGGTAGAAGCAGCGCGGCGCATGTAAGACAAGGATAGTAGTATTGTAGCGGTAGATTCTCAAAGAGTGGCTGTTTTGCTTGTTCAATGAGTGATTTAATTTATATATGTAGCTTTCATACTCGCCGCAAAATTCTTCGATATAATGGTCCGCTCATACGGTAGGTATAGTAGTGTGCATAAGTTTTTGATCACTCACATATTACGCAAATACAAGTTTGTTGCAACTTTTTTCGGATGCAATGGTTACAATAAAATCATTTCTCTACTCTAGAACATTGACAATAACGTGATTGATATAACCTTTTGTTTGTTCAGCAATACCGGTGAACTATTTTTAATTAAACAAAAAATCGTTAAATTAACAGTCACAATTATTTACCGAAGTTTGGATGATCTGTTGACGGGTTTCGCCCCAACAGACGCCGGTTAATTTTTGCCGAATCGCCGTAGTTTGCATTTCCTATTTTCGACAATTCTTTTTAGTGTATCGATCATTATATTGCAGATATAACAATTTTTCAACAATATAGCCTACATCTGTGTTACGCAACTACATAATAACACAATAAAAAATCTTTTAATCAATCCCAAAGACAAAGTAAAAATGAGAGCAAAGTATGAAATTTACAAAATTGTATGTAAGAATTGTGATCTAGTTTATGTTAGTCAAACTAAATCAGATCTAAAGAACATGTAGCTCTTTTTCCGTTTAGAAGATTTGCATCTTTCTTCCGCAAGTAGCCCAACATTTCGTTAGGAACTGACACCGTAGCAACAAATTACTAAAAACGATTAATTCGCCGCGGTTTACAGACGAACTAACACATGTAAACGAAGTATCCAAAACCAAACAATCGAAAGATGTATGCACAACAGAAAGGAAACATTATGCAACAAAGGCGGAAGAAGTAAAAAATACCGCACTAACAACGTACTTTCAGAGAGCAACTAACAAAACTAGTAATCCTTAAAGACAGATTATTGTTAGAGGAAATTCACGTAGCTTCCTAAGGAGCTACTCGCAGAACAGAGAACGAGTGTGTTACAACGGAGAGTTGTCCGCAGTTAAGATTGTGAACAAAGAAGTACCTCAAGGGTCCGTCCTAGGACCAATCCTGTTCATAATATGCATTAATGGCATAGGTAATTCCGGTAACTCAAAACACCACAAATTTTAATTAATTCGGGACATGCGTTTCGATGACGCATGGGTCGTCATCTCAACCGTTTACCGAATGAGTAAAAACTTTTACAAAACTAACATAACAGGATAAACGGAAAAATTTTAAGGTAAACAGGTAATCAGGTGCACACTAATGTAGATGATTTTTCTAAAACGTTCTTACTTTATGGAAAATGGTTGTTTAAAAACAATTTCTCGCGATTACAATGTAAACAGAAAGCGATATAATTTTTTAAAAGGAAAATATCATTTGCGTGTAATAATTTTTATGCATTATGCAAATTATTAATGATAAAAACACATTTAAAAAAATAATTCTTGAATGGATCCCTAGCATCTTTAAGTCGCCGCCATACCGTCACACGACTACAGTTTAATAATTTTTTTTTCACTTAGTGCTTTGCGTTATAATAATTCTTTTCAGATATGTATACTACTGATATAAATACGGGTTTTATCAATGCCTTTTCAATTTCAATGTTTTTTTTGATCTGTTTCTGTCATCCAATTGTCTTCCTTTCTTCTCTTATCATCGCCAAACTTATATCTCTCGAAGACGGACGCCGGAGTTTTCAGCTTAAGAGATTTGTCCGTATATATAACAGATCAAAGAAATCAGAAAAATTGATGTAGATAATAGCATTAACATTAATAATAATACGCTTGTCTATATATAGCATAATCCATAAAAATTATTACACGCACATAATATTTCTCCTTTTAAAACATTGTATCGCTTCCGGTTTACATTGTAATCGCGAGAAATTGTTTTTAAACAACCATTTTCGATCAAGTAAGAACGTTTTTCGAAAATCATAGTACCTACTATGTGAGGGCACCATTATATCGAAGAATCTCACTTTTGCGGTGAGTATGAAAGCTACATAAATATGTATATAAATTAAATAACGCATTGAACACGCAAAACAGCTACTCTTTGAGAATCTGTCGCTACAATACTACTATCCTTGTCTTACATGCGCCGCGCTGCTTCTAATACCTAATACCATCTAATACCTTTCGCATGTGGAATATACATATTATGTATTACTATTATCCAATTTTTTTCTGAAACCTTCAGGAAATATCACTGCTATAACTTTATAATTTACTATAATTATATAGATTCTGTTCTAAATTATAAAAAATTACGAAACAGTACTACACAATAAAATAATAATTACAAACTATCTACGAAAAATTCTGAATTACGCATCGCTATGTGTGCAAATTCGTGTAGTTTTAGTTGCATATCGATCCAAAACTTGTCGCGCTTCGATTCGCAATTAATTTGAAAAAGATGGTACATACATATAAAGGGCTATACATTTCTTGTAGAATTAAAGATATTCTGTAATCTCCTTTCATACATTAACCCTCTCTTGTTAGGGTTTGTCTGATTTAGGTTATCGTTCAGTTTTTCTTTCGATTCTATCATTCCAGTTTCAAAACCTTTAATATCCTTATTAAGTGAATCGCCAAGTATAATATTATTTAAATGTATGCAAATGCAAAAATTATAGTCAAGACGTTGAAAGCATTAATACGTAATACAGTTTTAATTGTGATCAATCATACACAGCAGACTAACCTACAATTATAATTCCCCTTCAATACACCTTGGCAATCTTGGAATCCTTTCTCCTCCAATTTTAACCTAGCAATTGGTATATTTCTAATTTTGTTCTATTAAATTTCAATCGTTTAAATTCTAACAAAATCTATACATGGTAAACATAAGTGTGGAAAAATAAGTTTTTACTATAACGTGTTCTTGTTTGCAATTTTCATATAAATATTCTCGGAATCGCTAATACGTCAATAATAAATTGTATAAATTCATACGGGAAATTTTTGTGTGAATATTGTTGTTTAAACAGCGATTGGCAATAGTAAAAATAAATTTAAAATAATTTCAAACTGTATAAATTCAAATAGAAGTACTACAACGTTTCTCTAATAAATACTATGAAATACGTTGCTTGTTTATGAGTCAAAATTGATGAACTAGTTTATTAAAGAAGCTTTGTGTAATGTGGTGAAATTATGATAAATTACAATTAAATAAATACGCTTTACCAATGAGTTTTTATATTACACTAAATTATATTTAATCAAAAAAATGGCTAATTAATTAAACAGTATTCAAAGAAATCTATAAAGTTCAATTTCTAGGTAAGAATTGTTGTGGTTTGATAGTTCATTCTATTTAATCAATTGAAAAACAAAAGGCTTAAACATGTATGTATAAAGGTTACCAGCAAATATTTTTAATGATAAAATTAATTCCGTAAAAGATATTTAATATACATATGTATAAATTATTTGCATAATGTTGTCCATGATAGTACAGAAATGTATTAATAACCATTACCCAACAAATTACAAAAATTAAATACGTATCTATTGAGAAGATAACAACATATGATAATAATTGATAACTTGATAAATAGATAACTAAGGTTAGATATATATGTATGTACTTTGATGATGATGAAAAGGCAGTGGCGTATACGCCCATTGGGTTTATTGAAAATATATCATTTTCTTTGTTTTTGATGAGACACAAGTTGAGTACCTATCTGATAAGAGATTTCTATTTATTTTTTTTTTTTTCAAAAACAATGAGCTAACTACAAATTAAATAAAAACTCAAATGTTGATGGTCTGCTATATTCACTAAAAATATACAATGCCAATGGACTACTTGAACTCTTTTATTGTTGATTACTCAATAATTTAACCATTCAATTGCTGTTTACCGGCAACAACTTCCACCCCTCAGATTTATTTCAAAGTATTGTCATCACTTTTTAGTACTAAATACTACATCAGTTAAGTATTTATCTTACTTTTTTTCGATATCTCTCATTGTTTTGGAGATGTTAAAAGCACATAACGAAGAGAAGTGTATCCCAAGGTGTATCACCAAATTTCATTTAAATTGGCCACCACCACGTGTTTCCTTGTTAGAAGGTTCCTAACAGAATATTCTAGTGATACTATCAGAAATTACAGGAGTTTTTTTATGTGTTTACAGCAACAAAAAAAAACAAAAAAGAATAGGGGATGGTTCTGCATTTAGAACCACCTAAAAATCGATTTTGACAAATGCTACAGATCCACTAGCCTATTCGTAATGGTTCTTCAAGAATTTCCGCCAAGGAAGTGGCGAAATGGCAATATGCCCCAACCTTCTAAAATATCGCCTAATATAACAAAAAAGGGAAGCTTAAGAATCCTCTGCAGCTAGCCACACAACAAAGGAAAAGAACACAATTCGGAATTGTGGTTACAAATGGGTGTTAATCCAATTCTACATTTATCCATAGCCTCATTTGTCATCATGTGATAAACAAGATTTCACTTACTGAAGCATGGGTGTATCTGCTCATATCATCTGTTGTTAAATCAAATCACATAATTTCTAGACATTGCAGTTTATTATTGCGATATTAACGAAAGTTTAATAGTAGTTTCCAAAAGCATTGTAAGCTGCCCAGCCACAAATTAAAGAAAACGGAAACCATACAGAGTTATATTTCAGCTCTTATGGAACTTATGATCGTTATAGCTTAAACTGATCCAGATTTCTTGCAAAAAGTTGAAGATTCCTAAGTCAGAATAAAACACATGAAAAAGCGCGATAAATTTCGAAAAATTGACTTAATGCTTTCAAACCACAATAGTTATCGTCAGAATTCGGACAAAAAAAATCCTAAATTATCAGGGTATGAAAAATCATGATAATTTTCGAAATATTAAGTCTTTTCTTCAGTCTTTCAAATGACAAGAAGTACCGAAATTAATAATTGCAGCGCTTAATGGAATTAGAGACGTTGATAAGGTAGGATTCAAATATTTATTGATTTGATGTAATTTGTCCAGGAAGTGCTCCCTCTGAACAAAATTATTCGGGCTGCTCCAATAAGTATTATTAGAATTTCATTACAGGGTGTCCGCGATATACAAAGCATGCATTTAAGGGATAATAGCTACAACGATTTAGAAACAAAAACATGTAATACACCTTGGGTCTATCTGTAAGCGTAAACGAGAAAAAGAAATATTTCTCATGTCACAAACTTCGACGCATACTGTACAGCGGCAGCCGATCAGTGCACGATTTACCCGACGATTACAAGCGTGTGTTCTTGCAAATGGGCAACGCATCGAGCCTTTCCTGTAATACATTTCTCCTGTCTCTCAAATAGGTCCTTTTTAGGACCACCAATTTATCACAAATAAAAGAAAAGAACTAAATTTTGTAGTAGCCTTTACGAAAGAGCTTAAAGCGTACAGCGTACGTAAACATAATTGCACTATTATTACATTGTTTTCATTTAATGCGACTTTCCCTAAACTTAAGTTTTCATTTACCGATCGAAAGCTGTTATTAAACACCCCCTTTTCACTCTAACTTCAACATAATATCGATTTTATTGTCATAACATTATTTAAAAAGACGCAAAGATACCTCTTTGCTACTTATCGGATATTTTTAAAACGTATGGCCGTTGACTTCGTACGATATGGTACGATACAATGGTCTAATGTAGTTCAAGGTCGTATAAACATGTGTTGCAGAGGTTGCAGCTGTGCTTCTATTGAATATGTGTACAGTATGGTGTAAGAGAAATGACACCACGCTTCCGTTTCAAAGTATTAAATAATTCGTTTTCGTCGTTGTTTTCAGTTATTTTCAATTCTAAATTTTTGATATGGTTTTTTGGTTATTTAAGAAACAATATGGATGTTTTCTTGTACAGTTTGATCAAATAAGGTTTTTTAGAAATAATTTTTTTTCTCGTTTACGCTTACAGATAGACCCATGGTGTATTAAATGTTTTTGCTTCTAAATCGTTATAGCTATCATCCCTTAACTGCATGCTTTGTATATCGCGAACACCCTGTATGTGCACTGTTTAAAAAATCTTGAATCATCCTTGAAAGCAATATAACGTTCACTGAGATAGTTCAAACAGATCCAATGTGAAGACTATGTAGTTAGTATTAAGACCAACTGTAGCTCAATGGTAAGTTCAAAATTTTATGCAAAAAAATTAAGAAAAATAAGTGTTGTTTTCTCCTTAAAAACAAGAAAAGAAATGAAGTTTTTATTTCGAATCTTTTGCGTTTCAGTGGGGCTAGTTATCGTGATTTTTCGTATCCCAATACTTCCTTTCTATTTTTTTTTAAGTATCAGTCTTATCTTCTGTTGAAGTTTGGGATAGCATCGCAAAAGTTCTGGCGGTAACTATTGAGGTTTCATAATTTTTCATATTACATTTAAAAAATTTGGCTTCACATATCTTCTTCTGTAAAACCAGCCTGTTGTCTGTTAGGTTGTTTCAAATAAATGGTGCACCGACTCATTACTAAAATATGGCATACATATATGTATACTTTAAGTGGTCTAACAGATCCGGAACTCCACTTATAGTCTTATATAAATTAGGTTAAGTATAACAAAAATTTCTTCTGAACAAATTCACCAGAAATATTGCAAAATATTCGAAGACTTTTCGAAAATTCTATACAACATTATGGTGAACAGAACAGATTGGGTGGCATATTGATAATCCACTATAGTATAGTAGAATAGCATTATCATTCTAGCCTTCCTTTCCAAGGTCATATTAAAAAAAGGCTCAAAGTTAATCGCAGGTATATAGAATGGAATCTACACCACTGGCTACTACACGCATTAGCTAACATTAACGATAAACAAATAAATACAATTTTGGAGTAAATCCATTTCATAAGATCAGATTAAAAACACAATGAATTTAATACGCTTTGCAATTGTCGCTCGTACTATCCAGCTTTATTAGCTAATCAATTATAAATACACTCTTATATTGGTGTTGAAATAAAATGCGATTCCAATAAAAGCTACCTTTACAAGTAAATACTATCATTGGTAAACATATGTATAATTATCCATGTAGAATGAATTATAAAAACATGACTTTTTATCTGAACAGATTTTCTGTTTTTATTTAATGAAAGGTTTCTTATTCAAGGTGATTCATAGAGAAAATAAATCCAATGATATCAGTAATTTCCCATTAAAACGAGGAATACACTAATCATCTATCTACTAGATTACAATCAGCGTTTTCTCTGTGCAAGTAATAGTATGTACTAGTTTTTCGTCAAATTAACATGATTCACAAGCTTAGTTCAAAAGCCTTCTGGTAATTCCTAATCGATGCTACACGTGATTAAGGTAATCTCCAAAGATTGCATAAGTTTAAGGCGTCGGTTGATCAAACCTGTATATCATCACATGTGTTGGTGACCCCCACCCAAGACAATTTACAGCTTTCAACGCCGACCATTAATTTACAATTCCCAGGAAAAAATAATCTTATTTCTCCGCACAAAAGCATATCCACTCCAGCATTTATTACGTTCTTTGTCGTAGAAGCAAAGCCTACTTACGATAAGCAGCTTATTCCGATTTCGTCGACTCGAACCAAGAAATCTGTTTTAAAATAAACACATTAAAAAGCTTCCAGCTCCCCACATGCCTGAAAAGCGGTAATCTTCTGCAGTTGGAATCCTAGCGTACAGGTCGATGACGGCACATCTTTAATTGCTTAATGGTGATGGTGAAAAATATCGAATTTCTTCAGAAATTCTAGTCGGATTTTCATATGCCTACCTCACATGTTTAAAAATTTATTTATAAACATTACCAACGTATATGGGTTTAAGAGGAATATAGTCAGTCGTATCTACAGTGTGTCGCAATAGTAGTAGTACAGGCCTAAAAGCATTTTCTTAAATATATAATTGCACCTTTTTCAATATTGCCAAAGAATTCTCTTGGTGTATTACCAGTTAGTTTGCGGAAACTAGATTTTCGAAAACCAATTACCAAACACATTTTTCTTCTGAAGGATTGGTGAACTACAACTCTTTCTTGAACTTGAAACTTATTTTGGAGGAAGGCCTTTTGATAACGGTTCCCCCTATGATAAATGTCTCAATAATGATGAAAACTATGTAGAAAAACAGATACAGAAATACCCTCTCTCCGTTTTTATTTTAAGAAAATCTTTTTTTCCCAGAACAAAATTTACTATGTCGATAAGCTTCGTAAGAAGATTGGGAGTATTTCCGGAGTTTGGACTATATCTGTGCAATATTGCATAAAAATAAGTAAAAACAAATGAAAACTCGGTCCAAAAGCTGCAAACGTATAGTAGAGCTTGGGGTGGAGAGTTTCAGTGTAACGAAATCTCAGAAATCTCTCGAATTTCGAAAATGCAATCAACGAATTAAATGGAAAATCTACATTAATTTCAAAACCTTATATTACACTTTTTTTGCAATATTTTTATTTAGCCTATTTTACCTCCTCATTTACCAGATGAAGAATATGTAGCGATTTTGCTAGATTATCTTCTCTTCTCCCCTAATCCGTGTTTTAAGCCGCAAATGTATTAGATTAGACGATGATTGCAAAATATGTATTTGCATCTCTATCAGAACTTCAAATATTTGCCTAAATTGATTCTGTTACGACCTTCACGCCAAACTATCCTAAACTCCAGACAAAGCACTGAATATGTAAGTGATAAACCTTCAGGCGTTTTGTTTGTTTGTAGTGATTTCTGTTTTTCGTCTATTTGTTGGTTGACTAGAAAATTTGATAAACTTTGGAGGCCTGACACTTTTATCTTTGTCTACAGTAGGCAATGTACTGTGCAATATTTTCTTTATTTTCATAATTACGTTAGACTTATTTTTATTATTTAATAACATATTGGCCAAATAAAAGCGTTTACTGTTGGAAATCTTAGGTGGCTTATCACAAGTAGTCAGATTTGTACTGTATTTATGTAATTTAACTACATAAGTTAAAAGGTTAAGCAATTTGTTCACGTTATTTTTTTCCGTTTTATAAATGTATTGTTAAAAGTTGCTGTTTGAGCATTGGTTATTTTTGTGAGTGGGTTACTTCGTTATATCAAAATTTAACAATTTAATTGAAAAACATGGATCATCATTTAAGCAATGATGAATGTATTAAATCTTCAACCTTGCTAGAAGAGGTGTTATGTGGCCAATTTATTAAGTGTTCATCATTCAACAATTAGTCGAATAGAGAGAATATTTAGGGAAGTTTAGGGGAAACTGGAACACCCCATAGAAGACCTGGTCAGAGCGGGAAACGGGCTACAAGTCAAATCGATGAGCGCTTTCTCCGACAGGTGTTACGAAACAGAAAGTGTACAAGTAAAGAGCTAAGTAATCAACTCGAAACTGTCAGAAATGTTAAAATTTCTGCTTTAACCGTCAGAAGAAGGTTAAAGGAAGCTGGATTGGTTAGTAGAAGGCCTGCTATTGCACCACTGCTTACTTCAGATTACAGATCACAATGATTAAGAATCGCTAGAGATCCTGTACAGTGGACCACCAATGACTGGAAGAAAGTTTTGTTCACAGATGAACCTAGAGTGAGCCTAAAATCTGGAGAGACCTAGAGAAGGATTTTATGATTTTATGTATCTCTTCAAGGAAGCCATTTGGTGGTGGTGGTTCGAAAATGTTTTGGGGTGGAATATGTTTCGAGACTCGAACATAATTGGCTTCTATACGTCCGCAATCTATGAATGCCGAATGCTATCTGGAAAACATTATTCAAGACAAGATAATGCAAGACCTCACATCGCAAGGACTGTGTTGGATTACTTAAATGAAGCCAACATTCAAACCTTCGAGTGGCCACCGCGCAGTCCTGACTTAAGTCCGATAGAGCATCTTTGGGATGCTGTAAAAAGATCAGTTCGACGTCATGTACCTGCCCCAATGAGCCTACAAGAGTTAGACTGTGTTGTCCTCATAGAATGGGAAAATATTCCCCAAGAAACCACCCACTTAATAACAAGCTTACCTCGACGATTGCAAGCGGTTATAAGAGCTCGAGGAAATATTAGTCTTCATGTTTTTTTGTTAGTTTGGACAGTTTCTTAGTTTCTAAAGTTTGCAAAGTGATTTTTATAATTCCTAAGTTTTTGTAGCTAATTGCCAAATGTTTTGTATTGCTGCAAACTTTAATTAGAAATAAAGGTTATGTATATTATCCTGACGCTAAATTTAGATAATGAGTGCAATAGTAAAAAGATAATTACAAAATTTATAGTAACTAGTGCGTTAATTTTGAAGAGAATTTATTTTTAATTTTGCAGAAATTAGCAAAAGAAACAGTTTTGGTTAAAAATTATTTTTGGGGTCATTCTGAAGTCTCCATCATCATAAATCGCAGCTTCATCGTAAAGTTAATTGTAGTATTGAGACACTCTTACGTCTATGAGGTCTGGCAAACTATTAGCAAACTCAAATTGCAAAATTTATTTTCTTTGTGATCGGTTGGGTGGAACAAATTTGAAACCCATAAATACTAATGATAATACTGTTTCGGCAATAAAAATCCAACAGGCAAAATAAAATTTTATTTTGTTACCAAAACAACATTCGAATAATACAGTTGCAGTACTTAGTAGCCACAACGGGCCCTGTATATGGGTCTCGGCACAGATGAATCCCTAACGCAACTGGCTTTAGATATGCTGGTAGATAACGACCGAATTCGTTAGTAGACTTATTTACATATGTCGATGAACTATTGTGTAACGTTAGGCTCTCCGTGTGATGGATGTTTTTCAAGGATACTACACACTCTGCGTTAATAGTGCTTGATTGATGTTCTTAGAATAGAACTCGTTTTTATAGCTGAATTCTTTTTTATTTGAGAAGAATGCCAGGTACACTAGATACTAGATGTAATAATCATACTAAATTCCTAAAATGCCATAAGCTTTGAAGGAACAAAATTTGGGGAATTTGAAATGGAATCGGTCTAAATAATGATGAAATAACCTATAATCTTATTTACTTTCTTTCGTAGTTTTTTGGCGTCAATCAAAATCGCTTTAAATTGCTCCAGGATTTTTGACCATCTCCAGGGTCTGCATTGTCTCCTTTGTTGTCTTTCTACCCAAACACAAATTAAAAGTTAATTGTCTTTTCCAAGCTTTGTTATCCACTGCTCGTTTGTGTATCCTTGGCCGCTTAATGCGCTATACAAGCAATGATTGCATTCTTGTAGCTGCTATATATTATTTCCGCTCTTTGCTTTCTTGCTAATAATTAATCAATTTTCTAAATCATCGTACGGTACGGAGAACTAGAAGATGATAATCGGCTTATAGAAGAAGTGCATTTCTTGAACTTTTGTAAGATGCTCGAATACTTGCCTGCTTAGTGTACAATAACCCTTATCGTCAATAAGACCAGACTAAGAAATATACACTTACTTCCCAATTTCTTAAAAACTGCTGTGTAGGCTTTTTATTATCGTTTCGCCTGTATTATAACATGATTATAACCTAAAAATATTATTAGATGTGTCATTTTATTCTGGTCGGATCAAAAAGGATGGGTTTGTTATTCGCAACCACGGTAGTATTTTTCAGCTTCATTTTCAACGAAATTAAAAGTATTAATCTTGTATTGTGTTTAATTGAACTATTTTAATAGTGAAGTGACAATCTAGTTAATAAAATTTTGACGTCTTGACGTATTTGAATGTCTAATGTTAACGTTATATGTTCAGAGATAAAAAAGAAAACTCGCGGTATATGAGGGTGGGGTATACAGGGTGTTTCACCGGTAAAGGGAAGGTCTTCTGTGTCTAAACGGTAAAATTTTTATAAAAACTTTTAAAGCAATATTGTGCAGATCAATAGTGGCTACAATCTAAAAATATTTTTCAGTACATACGGCGTCCCAAAAAAGTGTGACACATCAAAGTTATGTTTTTTCTTATGGAACACCATATATTTAGCAGCAATTTTGAATTCTATGCAAAAAATAAGACCAACTTTGATAAAGGTGCCCTATATGTAACTATCACAGTTTTTAAGATATTTTGATTTTTTGTCAAATGCAATATTTTTGAAAAGATAGTTTAATTTCGACATGCGTTGATTTAAAATAAACGTAGTGTAATCTGAAATAATGGGATAATGACCTAATCGTTCTGTTTAAGTTTCATTATACTTTATATCTTGCGCTACTAAAATGAATCAATTTTCGCTTCAACAAAGGATTGACATGGTACTGGTAATTAGATCTTCTATTAATCATGAAAAATGTAATCTTTGACTATTCAGATATGTACAAAAAGACTAAAAACGAATTTGACAATTTATTAGTCAGATGCCGATCTGAAACTTATGATAACAGAATGCAAATCTCTGATAACAAGAATAAATGCATGTGGTCAATTCATAATGAAATTATATTATTATCTCCAAAATGTAGTCCCGGAACTGTTGAGTAACGCGAAACGAGTAGGATGGAATTGCAATATTCCAAGAACTACTTCTAAATCCTGTAGCACTCCAAGAAATTATTGAGTTATGTAAAAGACTAAATAAAAATAATATTGGGGATGATGAGGTACCGTTGTGTATAGTCAAATTTAGCATTCCCATAAGTGGCGATGCTCTCTGTCATTGCTAATATAACTCCTTACGTGAAGGTATATTTCCGGATCAATTGAAACTGGTTTTGATAAAGCTCTTTTTAAAATAGTGGAAATGCGGAAGAACTGAACAGTTATAGGCCCATAAGCTTGCTCTCTAGTTTTTCGAAGTTCAATCAATTTTTTAAATGGTTTTGACTGTTGCTTCAACGTAGACAGTTTGGGAATTATTAAGGTTGTACAGTTGGCAACACATATACTTTGTAAAAATGTTGCTGACAACCCATACAGCCCTTAACAACTATATCTTAGTGATCCTCTTCCTATACTCTTCCCCTAATTTGTTCTTTTGCAGTTGGTTTTTTGTTCAATTTGTTAGATTCAGAATTCCACGAAAAAAGGATATGTATTTGGAATCAGGATAAAGCTGCAAATAAATCGATGACGAAAAAATCGCGTTATAAAGCTTGTTTCTCGGTATTTAGAATAGTGCCCTTACTAGTACTCCACCCCCATAAACATTTCAAGGGACTAGCCAGGAACAGGCATGGATACAAAATTTTTCGAAAAAAAAATATTCTGCAAAGGCAATATTTCATGTTTTACAGTGCGATTCCCAGAAAATCGAACGTTTTGACCTGTCAACGTCAAAATTGAAAGTTATAAGTTGTATAAAGGATATTGGATATTCCTGGTTGGTAATTGGTTTGATTTGATTTGATTTGATTTATTCATCGTACCATTGGTGTAGAACAATGCATTGGTGAGTGTGTACCTGATTGTGACAACAACTTAACTCGTTTTAGAAAGCATTAAGCAACTTATAAGTTGGTTTGACAACAAGCTTATAGGGTTTGGACCTGTCTGTACTATGCACTGAAACCACCAAGACTGCAGCTAAATTTTACTATATTCCTAGGTCTACTCTAAAGCATCTGAGCATCTATTTTGAGAAACCGTAAAGGGAATCATGGTATTGAATCGTTCTATTCTGCTGTTGAAGATGAAAAGATGGAGCTGTTAACTGTGAAAATAATGACTAAAATTAATTGGGAGTTAGCAAAAATTCTAAAAGAATAAAAATCTTCATAGGAAGCCAGAAAGTACCTTCCATTGTGATGACACCATTTGTTTGTAACAACCACTTGAAAATTAGAATTGGGCAAAACTTAACTGCGAAAAGTCTACACACAGCTGGTCATCAAAATACAATGAATAAACCTGAAATTGCGACCAATAGTTTTAGAACACCTACAACCGCCCACATAAGTGTTGTTAAATAATATAACAATGAGGACAACAAAGGAATTTATTTCTTTGTATGTCTTCCACCTAAATCAAGAATCCAGACAAAAAACACATATATTTTAATATATTTTGCAACGGTATCTATCCCTTTTTAGATCAAGGCAAAATCCACATCTGTCAACAATTTTTTTTAACTACTATGTTTACCGTGATCATTACACGAGACAAACATTACATCCTTCCACAGTTTACGAGTAGTGTAGTTGTTTACTTAACTCGTTTCAATTTCATTCACGTGGTTTTTGAGGTCAAAGGAATAGTATTCTATTATATTCTAAATAGTGTACCTATGTATGTACATATGTATGTATGTATGGCTTTACACCGTAAACAAGAAAAAATAACGTAGAACAATGATACGCTCTGTATAGTATAACGTAGTCATGTGGGACGGGCGTATGACGTCATAGATTCATTATTCTCTAATATTTTCTCATTTAATAGCCATACAATTTTATGTTCGGCGATTAAGTGATGATATTACATAAGATTGCACAACTGTGTTTTTAAATTACTACGATCAGTTTAATAGTGAAATTATGTGGTCGTAACCGGTACACATGTCGCGGTACCGTTAGCTAGTATATACACAGTCGTTCAATATACCATTTTTACACTACACTAGATTTTTTTTTTTGGAAAAAACCCCGAGTACCAGTAGGTATGCCGCTAGACATCAACACTGTATGCAGCTCACGTGTATCAATTCTGAATACGATTCTGTTAATAAACTCGAGCAGTGTGTGCTCTACATATAACTGGCAATAATACATCATCTAATGGGTAAAATAAATATTTTGACTCGGGATATATTTCCTCTCTAAACGTTATTTCTAATACCGTGTCTAAGGCAAAATTCTGTCCAATTCATCATTAAATTCGCAAAGAAAACTGTTGATGAAAATTATTGACGTATTATATTCTCCCTGTATATGTATCACGTGTCATTAAATGTTTGAAGCTGGCAGCTACCGTCAAATTTCGGTTAAGTTTGTAACACTACATTTGATTTCGATCGCAAGAATTGACATTAGCGTCTCACGCGGTAGTTACTTTCAGCATAATTATTAAAATTGTTTCTTAAAATCAAACACAATAATGCTTCCTTGTGGAAACGGTTATTGTTATATTAAAATTAGTTAAGAAAATAATTATAAAAAATTATATCTATAACACCATTGCAATGACAAAAATACAAACATTCTTTATTAGTTAATATTGCAATTAAAAGAAATGTTGGAAATGGTGACCATGCTGCTGCAGACATAAATTAACTCTTCGTTTCATATTTTCCAAAACATTTTGAAGTTGTTCTTGTGTAATCGTTTGAATCTCGTTTTCAATTGCTTGCATTAATTCATTTAAATTATGTAATCTATTTGTGTAAATATGTATTATCTTTAATATTTTCGAAGATAAAGTAATCTGGAGGGGTTATGTCTGGTGATCTTGGTCGCCATCTACCTTGGTTAATAAGACGCTCATCATAAAATTCTCTTAAAAATGTCAATTTCTGCTGGAGCATTATCTTACTTTCCAAATCGTCATCATGGGGTTGGTCCACAAATTCTTGTAGTACATGTCTATAACGTGCAGCATTGATAGTTCACTGAATGAACTGAGTGATACTGCTACCCAAATGCCAACTTTTAAAGGGTATAGGTCATTTTCGATACACGTGTGCGGGTTCTGTTGCCCATGTTCTATAATTTTGAGAATTTACATAACCAGATAAGTGAAACCAAGCTTCATCCGTAAAAAAGGTTAGATCTAATACTTCATTATTGTTTATGTTGTCATTAAACCGATTACAAGTTACCTGTCTGTGCTGATAACTTCCGCAGTGACTTTTTCGGATTATCTTCGATACGTTGCTGAATATCATCAATAACCGCTTGAGTAAGAAACGAAGGTCTTCCTGTTGATTTTCCCGTACAAATACAATTCTTTGTTTCAAAGTGATCCAGAACTCTTCGTTTATGTCGAACAAAAACATCATATGGAATATTTGCACCGGAAAACGCTTCATTAAACTGCGCTATGTATGATTCCAAAGAATAAGTCCAGCTTCCATCAGGATTGTGTGCGGCACTCCGAAAATGGGCCATTAAAATGAAAGCATTTTTCTCGGCCGTAAACACAATGGCAATATCGTTAATACAATCTGAAACGCATATTTAAACATAACCTGACTGGAATGTAATATCAAATATCACTTACACGAATTTTATAAACTTATTTCAGTAGTTATGAAAATAACTGATTATCAATACAAAGAAAAACTAATACGGACATGAAAATGAACAGAAAAGCTTAAAGCTCAACGAAAATATAGACGTGCGACTATGGATATAAAGGAATAAACCAACTGACATTCTCAGGGTGGTAAACTTTAAGGACAGATATTGCATACATTTTGACAGACGTCAGTTTCAAACATTTACGGACACGTGATATATAGACAATGCACAATTAAATATACTCAGTGACATTAGAAGTGTTACACCCAAAAGAAGTAATTTATTCAACTAGTTTTTTTGGCATCAAAATGACGAACAAAAAATTCTCTTACTTTTCTGCGAAGATATTTTCATGTTCATGAGAGCTGACTAATATAGAAAAGTTTAGTCATTGCGTGTCCGTCTACAGCGTCAAGATAGGTGCTTCAAACAATTAGCTCTACGAGACCGTTTTTCTACAACGCGTCAAATCGCTGAGCAATGGTTTGGAGAATGAAGTAGACCTGTTATTATGCGTATACTATATCGCCGCTTTCTTAGACTGTTGTCAACGCTTGAACTGGTGCAAGGAACGGCAGCATTCAGCTGCAGCAGCGAATTGCGAGAGCGACGCTATATTGGGAAAGGCATGTACATTAGACTGCTTGGAGTATGGTTTAGGAGGCTGTTGCTTATGGTAGCCGATCACAACTTCTGTATATTCGAGGCAGTATAACAGCTGGGTCCTTTTTCAGCAAGACAATGTACCTCCCCATATTTCTCATCGAACTATAGACTTTCTCCAAGAAGCAGGCATTAACGTTTTGCTGTGGCCAGCCCATTCCCCGGATTTAAACCCCATAGAATATGTGTGGGATATCATGGAGAGGAGACTGTCCATTTTGCACCATACTCCACAAACTTTGGCGCAGTTAATCAACGAAGTTCAAGTTGCTTAGAACGAGGTGCCACAAGCAGATATCGACCAACTCATTTTGTCGATGTCTAAACATGTACAGGAATGTTTTTTTGTTGTTGATACATGTTAATAAAATTTCTTGCAAATGTCATCGTTTCATTTTCGACGTAAATCGGAATCTTATTGCCAAAAAATCAAGTTAAGCAAATGATTCCTTCTCGGTGTAACACTTCTAATGTCACTGAGTATATTTCGCAACACTTAATAACCATATTTTCCGTTCAATTCTGGTAAACATAATTACCTTCATTGACTAATTTACATTTGGCATCTACATATTCCTGGCAGATAGGTACGTACATATATTCAAGGTAAACATAAAAGCTTGAATAAATTTATATTTCATAGATATAATTTCCGGAATATGATGTATGTATGTATGTATGTATGCATGCATGTACAGTCTGTTTCAAATTAAATGCGAATCGAGGATATTGTTTGCAGTTACCCGGTTCGCGGTGCTGTATTGTGGGTGATCTACACTTTTTCATACATAGTGATGCGTAGTTCATGATTTTTGACGTCTAACATTCACGTAATATCTCAATTTATACTTT
>SMLS01067872.1:0-53488 GCA_004785975.1 Popillia japonica
AAAAAAAAAATTATTATTTCTCATGTCACAAACTTCGACGCATACTGTACACCGGCAGCTGATTAGTGCAAGATTTACGACGATTACAGGCGTGTGTTCTTGAAAATGGGCAACACATCGAGCCTTTCCTCTAATACATTTTCTCCTGTCTCTCAAAAAAGTCTTTTTTAGGACCACCAATTTATCACAAATAAAAGAAAAGAACTCAATTTTGTAGTAGCCTTTACGAAAGAGCTTAAAGCGCCATAACATAATTGCAGTAATTACATTGATTTCATTCAATGCGACTTTCCCTCAACTTAAATTTTCATTTACCCTTTTCACTCTAACTTCAACATAACATCGATTTTATTGTCATAACATTATTTAAAAAACCGCAAAGCTACCTTTATTTTATAACGTATGGCCATTGACTTCGTACGATACAAGTTCAAGGTCGTATAAACAGATGATGCTTGGCATGCATCTGCGCTTCTAACTGCATACGTGTACAGTATGGTGGAAGACAAATGACACCACGCTTCAATTTCAAAGTATGAAATAATTCATCGTTGTTTTCAGTTATTTTCAACCCCAAATTTTTGATATGGATTTTTGGATATTTAAGAAGCAATATGGATGAGTTTTCTTGTACAGTTTGACCAAATAGGGTTTTTAGAAATAATTTTTTTCTCGTTTACGCTTACAGATAGACCCAAGGTGTATTATATGTTTTTGTTTCTAAATCGTTGTAGCTATCACCCCTTAAAAGGATGCTTTGTATATCGCGGACAGCCTGTATAATGCATAACTTACTTATCCATGCTGCAACCAGTGATGTGTACTGTCGAGATCATATTAAACAATTCAAACTACAATAAAATGCGCTTATTGTAGGTTTTGCGCCTTGAATCGTTTATTCAGGTAGATATAACTGGGTAACTGTAATCAACCGTATATGTGGTCGCAGGCCAAAGGGTAGCTTGTATCCAAATAAATCTAAACCTAGCTCATTATAAATATTTAAGAAATAAATATGGTGTGCTGAACAAAAGTAGACTGCAGCCAAATTAATTAAATAAAAAGATAGTTTACGACAAATCGTAATAATTTTCTCATGCATATCGCAGTGCCCAAGATGTTGTAACTATTTGTAAATAATAAGCGTGGCACCACTAGAATACAGAGACTGGTGAAGTGCATCACTAATATGAATACTTCTTTTACTGATGGCCACATCTGCATATTATTTCAATAGTAAATACAGGTTGGCACATTAGTCCGTGGAACTTCGATATATCCGACACTATAAAAGTTATTAAAAAAATTATAGAGAAAACATATAGGTATTCTTAAGTAGTTGCACATATACAGGGTGTTTAATAACGCCGTGCCAGACCAAACATTTTTTGCACCCGTAAAATTTGCTTACCTTTGCGATCCTTCTCAAGTAAGATGTGTCGCGTCTATTCCGAATATTTAAAAATTCATAACCATTTTTACGTCTTAATTAAGGTGTATTAAGAGACTTAGTTTCGGTATGAAAATAAATATGCGAACTTTTTTGCACCATTACATCGTTTGGCTATGTCTTCTATTTTTGCTGTGTCAAGAATTTAACAAAAGAATATTTCTTATATACAGGACGAGTCAAAACTCAGTCCTCTATTTTCTCGTTAAATTTAAATGCACCTTGTATTTTTCATGACGTTTCGATAGATATTTATTGGCTCTTTCATTTTTGTTAACCATTCCGTATATCTAGCTATTTGAGTTTAGAAAATGTTTCAAGTTTAAAATAAAAAATATTCGTTATCACATAAACCGATGTTAAATATTCCTTTTATCAGGTTTGTATCTGCTGGCCGGCCAGATTAATCGACCGTACTGATGCAGTAAAGTATGAAAAACACGAAAGGAAAAAAATTGCACTATCGAGGAAAATGAATTTCATGTGATCTGATGCGCTGTAGAAAATCCACATAGTAATCAATGCAATATTTCGCACCAACAAAATATGTACTAGTGGAAAGTCCGTTCGAAATATATATAAAAAATACAAATTCGATCTCTACCACTATCAGTTATACCAAGAGGTGCTGGACGAAGAGTTTCTATGTATACTTACGTTTTGCGAATGGGCTTAACTACAAATGCATGATCGGATAGATTTTGTTGAATGTCTGCTTTTTAGAGATCAAGCAACATTTCACAGAAATGGAAGCGTGAATAAACGCTGCTATCATCATTATTCTACTCATAATTCCCCATATCACACCTGAACATAAATAAACCAAGTACGTAGTCTTTGAACGTTTGACGTGGCATAGTAGGAAATGACACACATTGAAATGAACCACATTTTTCTATTGAACGTGTAAATTATCAAGTTGATTTGGAGTTCCTTCAGAACAGTTTGCCACTATATTGAAGAATGTACCTCAAGGACACAACCTCAAGGATACAAGTTTTGCACGATGGGGCTCCGGTACATAGCACTACATTAATCTATAACCAACCAAAATTTCAACAGGTGGGTTGGCAGAGCAGGACCAGTCGTATTAACAGCTCGATTCCTGAACTTGACGAAAATTGTTTCTTTTGTGGGACTACATAAAAGATGAATGTATGCAACACTGTATTGAGGTTATGGGTCAGTATGTTGAAAATTTTGTTTAGTGTACTTCTTTGTTCTATCGATCGAAACACAAAGCGTCTAACTTGTTAATTTATAAAATTTTAATACTTTAAATTTGAAATATCTTTTAAGCCCAAAGATTTACGTATAGGGAATGGTTAACAAAAGTAAGAGCTGATGAATATCTGGTGTTCACATAGTAGAAACATAAATAAGAGAAGGTGTAGATTTATAAAATCTATTCCTTTTTCATTCATCATATTTATTACTCAGAAGAAGACACACGCGCTATTTTGATTTATAATATTCAAGGCTCTGTTGGCTTTACATTCGGAATCCCTATTAACTTGTGTTTATAATCAACTGCTAATTTTAACCAATGTAATAAGTATTTTCGTTTATAAAAGTATGTATTTAAGTTAAAAGTGTACAGGTGGCTCGGATTTGAACTCTACCGGAATCTCGCAAGATATGTATGTATGGTCATTTAAATGAGAAAACCTCTTTCGACTACTGAGGCGACATATAATGCATTAAGGAAACACCGACTTATTGCGCTCAATTTTTTGATTCCGACATTTTCCTGATAGTATTCCGAATTAGTCCGATTAGTCCGAATATCAAAGAATATCATTAAAAGATCATGTTGTAAACAAACTTAGATTGTCGCACCTTACAACATTAAAATTTTGTAGAAAACCTTTCGTTTCGTCGGGTCTATCATCAACTTTACAGTTTTACATGCAGACATATACTTTGTCATTATACGATGTAATAAATTCATTGATATGTGTTTTTAATCGATTTATAACGTTCCATTAAAACAATGACCATCTTCAAGGTCGAACTTCACTGAAATTGCAGATGTTATCCAAGCTGAACTTTATGTATTGTTTTAAAGAATTTCTTCTCAAATAACAAGTAGTAATCTACTCGTATAACTACTTCTGAGATTTGAGTTAAACCTAGTCTCGATGATGATCAATGGTTTGACGAAACGTTATTAGATGGTCAGGTATGTCATACACTGAATTTGTAAATTTCAAGCACTTTAATAAGTTGTAATCAAATAGACGGATTTGTAGTTAAATTTGTGAAGTTGATGAGGATTCTGGAGGAACAAAACGTTTTGTATTAAGTTTTGGAAGTTATTATTGGACGAAACTTCGAATTTTGCCGTGTTCTGAATGCTTCAATAATGTTATTATTATTATTATCAGTATACGTACGTGTTTTGAGAGTTAACCAAACAACCTATACAGTGAATGATATTTTATATAGACATATATCACGTGCTTATCGGTAGAAAGATGAGAACAAAGCAATTGTGGTTTTAACTCCATTTCCTAATCATGGTCTTATAGGTACGTAGGTATTTTAGATCAGTAACCTTTTGTTACACGTGAGAATAACTGAAGTATTTTACATCTACTCTTATATCCTCCAAATGTGTGCGGAGGCACACCCTCTTTCTTGAGTTTAATATGTTGTTCGTTTATTGCAGTTATCCTGTGTCTCAAAACGATTATGTCCAGCAGCCGGAATAATTAAAAACAAATTCAATTACGATCAATATGCCAAGCGGACAATTCATGGACTATCACGACCATAACAGAGTCGATTGTTTCCTGTGCATGTAGCAATAAGAACTCCGCCGCTATGATCGTACAACGGTGGCGGCATCTGTGGACGAGGCCATAGATAAGTAGTAATGAGGAGTTCGCTACTTTTATACACTCACAATGGACAAAAGGTTTGATGGGAAGAGAATTCCGTCGTCATCTAACAATTGTCCAATCGACTGGACCGCATTGTTCTTTCTAACAATCTATAAGGACTAATCTCTCCTCTACCGTTTATTATCTGAAATTTATTACGCTTGTTTTGATTTTAATTATCTGCTCGATTGTAATAAGTACCTATTTTGCTGTATTCTTGGTATGGATACGTTTCTTTCAGAATCCACTTAGCTGATTGAAATCAATCCTTGTTTTCCATTTATCGATGCGTAATTGAGATGTATGTATATATAATGATGTGTTAAGTAGGCATTGGCAAACCTGTTGTCTTGAAGTAAATTGAGGAAACGGTAACCATTTACGTTACTGTTGAGGAATACTGTAACACATAATCTGATACGTATAGTATGGTGAAATAAATTGGAAACAATTTTTCACTTGTCTTTACAAGTTAGCTATTTTCAATTCTATGTGTATACTGTACAATAGATGAAGTGTTCATAATGAGTCGTAGTTACTTAGACGACATACTAAAGATTTTTAATCTTTAATTCTAAGCAAAAAACAAAGTAAAAATAGAATAATAGTAATAATATATGTAGTAATTCAGAAGATCTCACAACTGCCGACCAGGTAGACTTCACGCTAAATCTCTAAATCAAGAGATAATCTAGTACTAACCAGTTTACGCTTTGAGCAATCGTGAGTGATAAAAAAAGCTTAGAGTGTCAATAGATTCACATATTATTATCACATCTTCTTCACAGAAATTTGCCCTGCAAGACACACGGCATATGGCAATGACTGATCGTTACTAATCTTGTTAGTAAAAAGACTAAAAGGTTTCCAATAACATACGGATGATGAAGACACTATATGTTAGTCTGGTTGTTAGCAAATTTGGGCATGATTCTCACCTATGGTCACCTCAATACTTTTACTTACAACTTTCTATCGAAAAAATTCAATGACGATTCTTCAAATATTTATCTTTTAAAAATTATGGTAATTATTCCTCAGCGAGGCATAGATTATACTGCTTTGTTACATGTGCAAGCCTAAGTTACCATCAGTAGGTATATGGTGCAAGATTTGTGCGGAAATTATCCAGCGGGCAGATTGATACCATTACCTGGTTTCATGTCTTAATTTCTGTTTTTCCAGTATTTCTCTAGTTTTACCCCTATTGAAGAAGCAACTTTCTTCAAGGATCTCCGTTAGAGGTAATGTGCAAAGCAGCTAATCGTCACTATGACGACATAGGTATTTTTCAATTTACTTAAGTAATTATAATTCTATTAGTTTTATGATTAAGTATGTACATACATATAATTCTGTTATAATGCTTCTGTCAGTAATATATAATAATATATTATATGTACTATCCTGTAATTGGATAAACCAAATTAAGCTTATATTATTATTATTATTATTATTATTATTATTATTATTATTATTATTACATTAAATAGCATCTCGAGAACCTACTTTATGGTATTAGCTGCAATTTTTCTAATACATTCAACGGTGTTTAGACAGATAATTGTCCGACAGAGAGATTACATTCCAAATTCTGACCAGTCAATGCTACTGTAAAAATCTTGTACTGTGAGTAATTAAGATATGCTAGACCATCAATCTTGAACATCTGCAAACAGCAATATTTTGATTGATTTTTAAGTATCCAGAGGAAAACCATGTTCTCTTTTAATGTCAAATAAAATTATTTTGTCTTTGTAAATAGAATGTAATTAACTTTTTCGTAGTAGAGTATGGTTGAAGGAAGGTTTTGCTGTTGCGTTTCTATAATGAAGAAGTTTTTTCAATTCCTTTGGTCAATGTACAAAAACTACCAAATCCCATTAACATAATAATAATAATAATAATAATGATCTTTTTTTTTTCCATTGCAAAATATACATCGGAGAACACAAGTAACATAATAAGTAATAGAGACGTCTTTTACAATGAAGAAAAACGGCGAAATTCAGAATAATCTGTTTTTCAATTCAACCCTATTCAATCCATAATTACTTTACAAAGATACACAAGTAGACCGAGATAATAATAATTTTAATAGTAGTGCATGAAACACCGAATGCTTACTGAAGTGATTATAAAGGAGCATCATTACCCAACACTAAAACAGAAATAACGTTAAAGTAACAAATGGCAGCAAATAGGTGCTTGAGGAATATTATTATAGACACTAGTTATTTGGTAGCTTTTCTTGAAAAGCTGACGTTTGTGGGCTGGTGGAGTGAGGGTGCCTTTAAATCTTAATCTAATATTTAATGTATGGACATCAGATCTGAAAGTTATTTTGTTGTATAGGTATGGAGGCTTTTCAGAGCCAATTATTGTAAAATAAAGGCAAGCAGCGTGCAAAATGCGTCGATTCTTCATATTCAACCATTGAAGTTCATTCAACTTGTGGGTAACATGTTCATACCGGCGAATACCAAAAATCAACCGCAAACAGGAATTTTGAATTTTTTGTATTTTGCGTATAGCAATAGTATTGATAAGGGGGGAGTATATTGCATCGCCGTAATTAAAGTGACTTAGTACTAACGACTCGCATAATGTGATACAAATCCTCTAAGAAATAATCTTGTATTGCGGATAGAGTCGAGGTGAAGAAAATTTTAAATTACAGTACACTAATTCATGGTCAGATAGCCCATGGACACTAAGCACATGGACACTAAGCACTACTGGACACTAAGTCACTACTGTGTACGATATCCAAATCCGAAGCACATACAACATCAATTAATGTAGCTGTACAGCTCGTGATTCTAGTCGGGGAATCAATAATTTGGCTAAATCCCATGGACTGGAGCATGTTATTAAAAGTGCTAGAGGCATATGAATTACTTAGCATGTCTATGTTGATATCACCTACTAGAATAATCTTATCATAATATGGTATAATTTCTATAAGTGTAGATTGCAATTCATTAATAAAAATTGAGTAGCTGTATGATGGCTGTCTGTAAATAACCCCAGTTGCAATGCTTACACCTTCAAGTATACATGATATCCAAAGCTGTTCGATTATATCTGACGAATCTATTACTTCAAATCTGATTTTGGAATTAGTGTAAAATGCAACACCACCAGCCCTACTACCCCGATCCTCCCTTACCAGCACGTAGTTCGAAATATTTAATTTACTAGAGTCTATACTGGAAGTAAGCCACGTTTCACCTAGAGCAACAATATCGTACTTAGACTTCTGTACCATAGCTTTAAAATTACCGAATTTTGAAAGGAGAGATTGAACATTTAAATGTGCAAGACTTAACATGTCAGCGACTGCGCATCAACCAAACAAGAATACAGTAGTTAAATATATTTTGTAAAATTTATATCCAATATCCACTACCGAAGGTTGCGGTAGGATGTCCCGTAATCTTCCCAGTAAAGACAAAATGCGTAATTAATTATAATGATAACATTGAGTGGAAAATTACTAAGTAATATACATATAACGAAATACTTCAGCAGCAACAGCAGCTCATACACAATCCAACTTCATAATACATTATAAACATTAAGTATGTATTTTACGTGGTACAAATATTCTTGGAGTAAAAATAAACAAAGCAAAAAAACGAGAAAAGAGAACTCTTTTAACAGAACTTTTTCCGCGTGTACAGTCAGAAAGCAAAATCATACAAAAATATATACAACTATAACAACAAGTAGTCGTGAGAGCAATTTCAGCAGAGTACAAGTAAATATCGGTAAATTACAACAAAAAAGAATCCTAAATTATCTGTCAATAATAACCAGTAATTATTATAATCAAATAGAAAATAAAGAATGTATACGAAAAAAATCAACTGTGACAAAATATATCAGCTAGAAAACGATTGCAAACGAAAAGGTAATCCGGCATCATAAAGCGCATGTGATAGTGCGGCATTCTAATTGCAAACATATTATCAAATTTTATAAATAATTAATTCAAATTAAATTAAAAGTGCATTCATGCAAGCCAAGAAGGCGAATATATGATAACTAAAATGTAAACTTATGTGTAGAGGTACCGTTGTTGTACATAATGTTTCCATCGGAGGTCCAAACTTTTCTGTAACCATACTTGGCTATTAGGGTTTTTAGACAGGTCACTACGTCCCGTAAGATCTTCTTTAATTAGAAACTTCGATCCTTTCAGCTTCGATTTTGGCCGATAAACATCCGCTTTGAATAATTATATGTAAGGAATTTTACCAAGATGGGACGTGACTTGTTATCTTGCTTTGGGCCGACCCTATGACAACGTTCGAAATAATTTTCACCAACCTTCATATTTAATTTGTTTCGTAAAAAATCCGCTGTAATCTCCACTACGTTCTCTTCAGCTGTCTCTTGAATCCCATATATGCGGATATTATTTCTCCGACTGTACTGTTCGAGTGTGTCGATTTTGTTGTTAAGATCGTTCTGTAGAGCTTGATTATCCACTTTTAGGGCCGAAATTTGCTCATTACACTTATTTATAGAATCTTCATATTTAGTAATCATGCCCTCCAAATGCTTCTCTAATTGTTTTGTAACAACGGCAACAATAGATTCTGATATACTTGCTAAAAAACTTTCCTTTTTGAAGGCCTGCATAATAATCTCTTCATATTCAGCAATTTGCAATCTCGACAAAACCATTTCAAGATAATTATATGTTTAGTACGTAGTATTAGATATACTTTTCACTTTTAACACTATAGCTCAGATAAACCATATATCGATAAATACCCGCGAAACACGTGCGTCTACTCGTGCACCATACTACCGACATCATAGTACAATTTTTACGCAATAAAATACAGTTGTGATAGCAATCTGGAGTCAGTTTCAAATACTTTTATCCGTTTCCGAAATATTTGAGGTGGGAGTTGTAAAAGTAAGTTTTCAAAATTTACAATAGCAAGATTTTTATGTGTATTTATTATACATAATTTATATGTATATTTTATATGTATTTCGAGACCTTTTATTTAATTTAAATTCTTTTTATGAGTGATTAATGTTTTCCTTTTTACTTCATTATATACAAGTTTAACCTTTGAACCAATATCGAGCTGTGTAATACATTTAGCGTGATAGATACGTTACAAGATGTAGATTTGAGATGTCGCTTAGAACAACAGGTACCGTAACTGTCGGCAATTTTCTGGTTATGTCTGCCGGGAATTTAAATTGCGCAGTGTTAAATTCCGTATAATGCATACTCCACAATTACTAGGCAAAACATGGATGACAGATCGAGAGGAATCGTAACGTATTTGTTTTATTCACGACTCTCTATTCATCTCTATATTCAAATTTTTGCCGGTGTAATCATCTATGCTTTCCCAGCTTTCTCGATTGGCAACTCTTTTTCTAAATTCTGTTTCATCTCTGTGTTTGTTGTTGTGATTAAGTTCAAATGTCAACCACCGTGCATACGAAATTGTTGACATTTGATCTCAACAAGTACTACAAAATTGTTGCTTTGTACTAAGTATATGCAGTATTGTTCACTATAGGCGACTCCTTAGAGCCTACGATGAAATCGAATGTTACCTACTCTAAAATATTCGTTTCTATTTGACATATTAATTCAACTTTATTAAAGCTCTAAACTATTATACATAGATATATTAGTTTGAGTTGATTTTCGCAAAAACGAAATAATTGAAATAGAGTCATTGATTGGTCGTGTATTGTTTTACACGAGATATTCGCGCGGTCAAAGGTCTTTATATGGGGGATGTAGGTTTGTAGAATTTGCGGAAACGACTGCGAATGCACGAATCGTGTATTGTCGGTTACCGTTAGATTCTTATGTGTTGTGTTTATGTGTATTATATGGCTAAGTACTTATCCGCATGGACGTGTTGCGCTGTAGGTAAGTGCAGAGCATAAGAGATGACGATGGCAAGGAAGAAGAAATAAAGAAGAAATAAAGAACTGTTGAAATATGAAATTGTCTCTGTTGTGTATCTTTCCCACTCCCTTACTTATTACGGCAGTTCTAAAGCGGGCAGAATGTGAACGCTCCAGCTGAGTTCTCAGCTTGAACTACGGGACGTTACGGTTTTTCAAATGATGAAACGTTGAGTTCGGTCACGACTTAATAGACTTTTCGTAACGTATCGATATCGAATGGTGAAATAATTATAAAGAAGTAATTAAATCGCTCTTATTAGGCGGATCGTTTAAAAATTGTTTATTGCAAGATCAATATTTATGTATATTAGTTTCTGTGATATTTCAATTAAAGAGTATTACCGTTTTGGTGTGTGATCATATTCAGATGCGTAGTTGTATGCTACAGAGTCCATTTATCAATCGATTATTAAAAACCACCTACAGTGCCAAATTAGGAAAGATGTGCTCATACTTCAAGATATTGCTATACATATTACAGAAGAGGTTACCATTATTTATGCTCGATAAAATTTCATTACAACTGTACATAGGTACTTTATACTTTTCGATAACAGTAAAAGCTCCACTTCATCCGAAAAGGTTAGTGTTTTTATACTGAATCAGAAATAATTTCCAAATACTGCAATTTCATTCATACTATACATCTTGCTAGAGAGAAAAATTTTCGAAAGGCCCCTGTTAAGTTGTTAGTCACAGATAGTTTCAAATTTTCTCGACCAAAAGCAGATTTTTTGCACTCGACACCGAAATTCGCTTAAATATTTCTTCAGTACTGGATGCGTTTGTCTTCGTAGGCTATTTTTTGTTCTCTCCTCATCTGTCTTTCTTTCTTGGAAAGGCAATTAAGTATTACACCACCTTTTTTGATTTCGAATATTCATCCCATACAAATCCAACATACCAATAGTATATGACAGACATCAGCCATCAAGCCACATTAGGCGCTCTCATTTGAAATCACTCCCATGTAGTGTGTTTAATTGTGTGTTCACAATTAATAACTAATTTTGGTTTCCGCCTAGGTTTAAACCAAAAGGTCAATAGTTTAATAACTCGTTTTAAAGTTTGAGTATGCCCCATTAGATTAAGTTGTATACTTCCGATTTTTCTGGTTGTAGTCAGAAAAATCATTGACTTTTCTGGTGCTGGTTGTAGGCCAGTCGATTTTATCGAGATTGTAGTTTGAAAGATTTCATATACGCAAGGTTCGTTAAAATGTTCTATTTATGGCTGTCACAATCAAGATGATATTATCAGCGGAGCCAATTAGCTATATCGGCTACGGCAACATAGTTATATTGCTGTAGATACTTTTGCCTTTGCGATTACTCCTCTATCTGAAAGATGACACAATAATCATTTGAGGCTTTCCTGTATTGCTCTTTTTGTTTGGAGTGCCCATCACAGATTATTTGAAACGATTTCTCGCTTAGCGTCATCATGACGGTAAGCTGATGTCCCGCAAAGGTCAACCTCTTTTTTTACTTCTGCCACTGGTTTTCTGTTAGCCTTCTCACTCATTGAAGCTCAAATTTAAATCTGGTCACTGAGAAATTTTCATAAAGTTTTCCTTCAACTTCTTCGGGGGCATATGGCTATAAAAAGCCTGGGCTCTTTTACAAGCTTCTCACCTTTCTTATTATGATTAGATTTGCTCTTTTCAAAACCTTAACAATTTTCTCACAATACCAAAGAGTTATATATCCCCAAAGTATACATCGCGTTTATTCTACACATTTTAAAACTTCGGGGAATATATCACAATAAAGCTGCGCGCTCTGTCGCCGAATACCACAATTGGATAAACAATTGAAAACCACTATCCTTTTCAGTTGCTTGTCGCATCATGGGGTATTTAGTGGCCATTGCTTCGGCCGTTTCCTTCTGATTTTATAGCCATCTCCTCATATATTCTTAACGGCATAATCTTTTAAGGCTTCCATTTTAGTACTTTTTGGATTTTCTGCGGACTTACTTGATAGCGTCAATCTCAATACTAAGACTGGAATAGTGATAGAGGGCGCCTGCATCAATTTCACACTCTTGTATTATCCGCAATTTCTTAATACATCTTTTAATCTATCAGACATATAGTACATATTTCCTATGGCTTACTAATTTAGTTCAAACGCAATGGTCGTGATGGTTTGCTCTAAGTAACAATACGCATAGGCACAATCCAAGATGAATATTGCAAATTCGTATAACATAGATTAAGATAAGATTTACTAAAAGTGAACGGACAAGCTAATTTGAAACTCCTGTTGCACCTCAGATATCAATTGAAGATAACAATATCAATCCCTAAGACTCATGAATATATTTCTACAATTAAGTGACGCTTTTATTGCTCATTTTTAGATTATAGCTATTATAACATAACTAATCAATTATAAAACCGTAAATCGTGCAGAGCAAATATCATGTGTGGCGAAATACCTTTGGTATTCATTTGTCAATTCTGTAGATAAATGTTCTTCTCAAAATAGGAACACCTACTCACCAGAATGGTATCGTAATACCTCCTAACGTCCGCACTGTTATGTTATGTAATGGTCGAATGGAGAGATGATTTACATATTCATCGGTTCCGCTTGTGTGTACAGCAACGATCGAGGTTCTCGATACGACTACAGTGGACCCACAATCCCCGTACGGAACGGTTAAAGACAGCATGAAGGCGGTCGTTTCTGTAAGCTCGCCGCATCCTCGTTCCTTCTGTGTCGAGTTTGCCGGTGTAATCGAGTCGATTCCACTAAAGACGGCATACCTTCGCTTAACAACCATTATTTATCATTTGCTTTATTGTAATGATGTTCTTGTATGTGTCGGGATTACGTATGTTTACATAGATGACAGGAAAATTGTTCTGCTTGAATAAGGTTAATAAATATATGCAGACAGATCACCTTTTGTATATTTATAAATTTGTGTACTTGAAATTAGCATTTTTCAAATTTCAGAGGTCCAAATTTTTTTCAGATTTTTCCAGACCTGGAAAAATCTGCTATTATATTTTGAAACTATGCAATTACAACTATGTAGGCACTTTGACTCCAACGACATGACCAAGCCACCTACTTCCAAATTTTTATTGCAGAAATGTCCTTACTCTCCTAGAATAGTTAGCCGGCGCTCCGGCAGTACATTCCTCTTATAATATTCAATGGAACATTTTTAACAAAGTATTGGGTTTATTTTTCAAAAAATTTCGCCTGTCAATCGTCTGGGCATTCGAAATTTACCAATTAGATAATTGTCGATTATACCTGCCCACACATTAAAGGACAACACATACTGGTGATACCGTATTATATTCTGATGAGGGGTTTCGTCGCTCCAATGATGCATATTGTGAATATTCAAAATCCCATCGCGATTGAAACTTGCTTTATTGGCAAACAAAATTAATGGCAGGAAGTTTTGCCCTTTATTTTGCAACCTCTCGCAAAATTGTAGACGCTGGCACTGTAAGAAATCCTGTTCCAATAGGTGATGGATTTTTGGGAAATGAAACGGATGAAGAAGTGTTCTTTGAGGACTTTCCTAACAGATGCACAATTGAAATTCGGTACAACTACACTTATTCTTCAGGTCGAGTTTGCCGGTGTAATTCTAGGATTGTTTTCTACTATTTGCAAAATAGCTTCTTCATTGGCCACAATACGACGAGTTCTGTTAACACCGGGTTCATATTTTAGTTTCTTAAAGCAACCATCTTCTCCCAAACGTCTATGGAAGTCAATAAATGTCCTAACATTAAAAAGTTGCCTTAATGGGTATCTCCCTCGATAAATGCTTTGAGCTTCGGAAGAATTTGAACGAGCTTTACCGTAACGCATGATCATGTCCCTGTATTCCACACAAGTATAACGCACCATTTTGTACGAAAACTTTCAATAAATTAAGTTAGTATTGCTTTAACATTTACCAAATGTCAAAAAATCAAAAAGCATTTGTTATGACCTCTGTAAAAGTAGAATACAAGAACAATCTAGAGAACAGTTTGTAATTTGAAAACAAAAAGCAGTCAGACATGTGAGTACCCATAGGAACTTTTTTTGTTATTTCCCGGTCCTCCATCAGTTGCTATGCATTGTAGTTTTTGTGTGTCACCCTGGATATACTACAAATTTATTTTATGTAAATATAGAGTAATATGTTAATTCCTTTTGAAAGTTTGACCAACATATTAAATATTTGCATGATTTCGCTTTGGGGCATCGTAGCGTAATATTGCTCACGTCTAAATAAGCGAAGTCATGGAAACATTTCACAACATTAAAAATATTTAAGAGTAACTATATTCGTGTTGCAAAATCTCTCGTAATTGTAGACGTATCTTAAACAAATAAGTGTCCAAGCAACACACGAATTTAAACCTATGTATGTATATTCTATATTAAGCTCTGTGTACTATACGAGTAACTGGACTAGCATCTCTGCCAAGGAAGTGAGGTCATATAAAAAGTATAGATCACATCATATAGTATCATGCTTACCATCTTACTCTAGCACATCGCATGGCTATCATTTATATCACAAATAAATGAAAAGGTACTTGTAGTACTTGTACTTGTTTATTTGTGACTCCTTTGTGACCTTTCCATTCCAGTTAATGCAAAATATATATATTAGGGGGAATGTACCATCTTTTTCAAATTAATTGCGAATCGAAGCGCGACCAGTTTTGAATCGATATGCAACTAAAACTACAGGAATTTGCACACATAGCGATGCATAATTCAGAATTTTTCGTAGATAGTTTTTAATTATTATTTTATTGTGTAGTACTGTTTCGTAATTTTTTATAATTTAGAACAGAATCTATATAATTATAGTAAATTATAAAGTTATAGCAGTAATATTTAATGAAGGTTTGAGAAAAAAATGGATAATAGTAATACATATGTATATTCCATATGCGAAAGGTATTAGGTAGAAGCAGCGCGGCGCATGTAAGACAAGGATAGTAGTATTGTAGCGATAGATTCTCAAAGAGTGGCTGTTTTGCTTGTTCAATGAGTTATTTAATTTATATATGTAGCTTTCATACTCGCCGCAAAATTCTTCGATATAATGGTCCGCTCATACGGTAGGTATAGTAGTGTGCGTAAGTTTTTGATCACTCACATATTACGCAAATACAAGTTTGTTGCAACTTTTTTCGGATGCAATGGTTACAATAAAATCATTTCTCTACTCTAGAACATTGACAATAACGTGATTGGTATAACCTTTTGTTTGTTCAGCAATACCGCTGAACTATTTTTAATTAAACAAAAAATCGTTAAATTAACAGTCACAATTATTTACCGAAGTTTAGATGATCTGTTGACGGGTTTCGCCCCAACAGACGCCGGTTAATTTTCGCCGAATCGCCGTAGTTTGCATTTCCTATTTTCGACAATTCTTTTTAGTGTATCGATCATTATATTGCAGGTATAACAATTTTTCAACAATATAGCCTAAATATGTGTTACGCAACTACATAATAACACAATAAAAAATCTTTTAATCAATCCCAAAGACAAAGTAAAAATGAGAGCAAAGTATGAAATTTACAAAATTGTATGTAAGAATTGTGATCTAGTTTATGTTAGTCAAACTAAATCAGATCTAAAGAACATGTAGCTCTTTTTCCATTTAGAAGATTTGCATCTTTCTTCCGCAAGTAGCGCAACATTTCGTTAGGAACTGACACCGTAGCAAGAAATTACTAAAAACGATTAATTCGCCGCGGTTTACAGACGCACTAACACATGTAAACGAAGTATCTAAAACCAAACAATCGAAAGATGTATGCACAACAGAAAGGAAACATTATGCAACAAAGGCGGAAGAAGTAAAAAATACAGCACTAACAACGTACTTTCAGAGAGCAACTAACAAAACTAGTGTTCCTTAAAGACAGATTATTGTTAGAGGAAATTCACGTAGCTTCCTAAGGAGCTACTCGCAGAACAGAGAACGAGTGTGTTACAACGGAGAGTTGTTCGCAGTGAAGATTGTGAACAAAGAAGTACGTCAAGGGTCCGTCCTAGGACCAATCTTGTTCATAATATGCATTAATGTCGTAGGTAATTCCGGTAACTCAAAACACCACAAATTTTAATTAATTCGGGACATGCGTTTCGATGACGCATGGGTCGTCATCTCAACCGTTTACCGAATGAGTAAAAACTTTTACAAAACTAACATAACAGGATAAACGAAAAAAAAAATAAGGTAAACAGGTGATCGATAACTTATGCACACTAATGTATATGATTTTTCTAAAACGTTCTTACTTTATGGAATATGGTTGTTTAAAAACAATTTCTCGCGATTACAATGTAAACAGAAAGCGATATAATTTTTTAAAAGGAAAATATCATGTGCGTGTAATAATTTTTATGCATTATGCAAATTATTAATGATAAAAACACATTTTAAAAAATAATTCTTGAATGGATCCTAGCATCTTTAAGTCGTCGCCATACCGTCACACGACTACAGTTTAATAATTTTTTTTTCACTTAGTGCTTTGCGTTATAATAATTCTTTTCAGATATGTATACTACTGATATAAATACGGGTTTTATCAATTCCTTTTCAATTTCAATGTTTTTTTGATCTGTTTCTGTCATCAAATTGTCTTCCTTTCTTCTCTTATCATCGCCAAACTTATATCTCTCGAAGACGGACGCCGGAGTTTTCAGCTTAAGAGATTTGTCCGTATATATAACAGATCAAAGAAATCAGAAAAATTGATGTAGATAATAGCATTAACATTAATAATAATACGCTTGTCTATATATAGCATAATGCATAAAAATTATTACACGCACATAATATTTCTCCTTTTAAAACATTGTATCGCTTCCGGTTTACATTGTAATCGCGAGAAATTGTTTTTAAACAACCATTTTCGATAAAGTAAGAACGTTGAAAATCATAGTACCTACTATGTGAGCGCACCATTATATCGAAGAATCTCACTTTTGCGGTGAGTATGAAAGCTACATAAATATGTATATAAATTAAATAACGCATTGAACACGCAAAACAGCCACTCTTTGAGAATCTATCGCTACAATACTACTATCCTTGTCTTACATGCGCCGCGCTGCTTCTAATACCTAATACCATCTAATACCTTTCGCATGTGGAATATACATATGTATTACTATTATCCAATTTTTTTCTGAAACCTTCAGGAAATATTACTGCTATAACTTTATAATTTACTATAATTATATAGATTCTGTTCTAAATTATAAAAAATTACGAAACAGTACTACACAATAAAATAATAATTACAAACTATCTACGAAAAATTCTGAATTACGCATCGCTATGTGTGCAAATTCGTGTAGTTTTAGTTGCATATCGATCCAAAACTTGTCGCGCTTCGATTCGCAATTAATTTGAAAAAGATGGTACACTGACGGAGTAAGGTTATATACATATGTTTATGCTGTAATAACAAGAATGATCGACGATGTATTTTTTATTAAAGAAATTTCAACATGATCGATTCAATTATTTATTAGTCTTAGTTTGCACTTAATCTTGTTGTGTTTTGCCTTATCGAACGACTCCGTCAGTTTCATTGACACGCGAATGATATAGCAATTATATTTAATCAACCCAATATACATAAATTCCCAAATGGAAAACTAAAGATGTACATATGCACACCGCCAAACTAAAGTGCAAGTTCAGCAGTCTGAATCGGAATCCACTAGTTCTAATAATATCTCTCATATTTCCTTTCCTACCTTCAAACTCAACATTGTAAGATACAGTTCGTCCTGATGAGTACAATCTCTGTTTCTAAAATTATCACTACAATTATTATCTATTTTGTTGCGTTATACCTCATTGAGAGTTATGACATTTGTAATGTTGTAGGTTTGCATTGAATAATTGCCTGAAGAAACATGATTTTCCATTTGCTCCAATCTCTTCCATAGAAATACCGACTTATAAACACAGCAGTTGTTCTAATAGTATTGTCTGAAAAGTTATGCATATTTGCATCCATATTTTTTATAGCTGTCTTATGTTTGCTCGTTATATACGACTGAGTTCATCTTGAAGTTCTCGAGTAAAGACTTCATCGTCGAGTAGTGTTAGCAAGTTATGATCATATTCATTGTTTTCAAAAACTAAAAGTAATAAACTCATAGGGAAAAGTATTTGGTGTAAGTAACTATCGAGAATCTGTCTGGCAATCACAGTTTCAGTGAGTATTAAGCCGAGAAACTTTTTGCCTTTGTAAATATACTGTGTGTCTTGAGACAACGGAATATCTCTCAAACACTGCATGAAATCAAAAAAAAAAACTTAATAAGATTTGTTATAACGTAGCAGTTTCACTGAATGGTGCAGAACTCTACATTATAACAAATCTTATTAAGATCATTTTTTCATTTGATGCAGTGTTTTAGAGATATTCAGTTGTCTCAAGATAAAAAACTCGCCCAGTATTACTAAATCAAGCAATGAGACTCCGTTACAGTGAACTAATCAAGATGAAGACGGATTTCCTACATGGTTGATAAGAATTTACCAGTTTATAGATAATATATGTATTTTATGACCTTTTTTAACTTATGTTATTATGCAGATAGTTTTTCCACTTGTTCGGTCAATGATAACCCTGCATTCGAACAATAAATTTGACTTTTGTTCGAATGCAATCTTATCATTGACCTAACAAGTGGAAAAACTATCTGGATAATAAGACCAGTTTAAAGAGAAAACAAGCAAAGCAGCAAACTGTAATTTGGATATTTTCTGTAGGTAACAATATGCAAATACGCCTAGAAATAGCGGACAACAAACATACACAGATGCATACGTGGAGTTTGTCACGACCAAAGCCTTTCTTGTAGGCAAATGACAGAGAAGACGATTAAAAGAATAAAAACAATATTGTTTTATAAAACTGAATTGAGTCAGTTCAAACAGTAAATTCTTCAAACGTACCTGTCAACTGCTATAACTGTTCAGTAATGGATCTCTAGAAAAAATGGTTTTACATCAAAGGCGCTAAACGCGATTCAATTTTTATCTTTTACATTCTAATTCCATTACTACTTTTTTTGCTATCATTACACATCCTAGTTTCAGGGCGCCACTGGATATTCTTCAGAACCGACCGGTACAATTAATGCCGAACGATAAGTTATTTCAAATAGATATAAAAATAAAAAAAAAGAAACGCCGTGTAAGTTCAAGTTAACATCAGGATTTATTAAAGATTGTGAAGTTGGCATAAATAAAATGTCAGATATTCAAAATAAATAATTAAACTAAAAACGCAGTGATATCCCAGCAAGAAATATAAGATTGGAAGCCACTGCAATTTTCATTTAGCACAGATTACGAATAATGACTTAACTCAGCATAACTTTAAGGTACTATAGCTGGGACACCTATATTTTCAAATATAAAAATATTTGCTTATATGGAATTGCAAGGTTTAATTTAATAAAGTAAATATAAATGATATAATTAATAGTAAAATATGTACATACTGAGAGATTCAAAAAGATTGTCAATTCCGCACCCATAGATAATGGCAGAATGTAGGTATGTGCCGCCTGCTTGTAATGATGGTTTGAACCAAATCAGTGACGGAACACAATCAAGAAAGCGAATCTGTCATAATAAAGAAAACATGACCAACATTTCACTTCGTATTATAATACTTATTTTCGAACATGACTGTATCTCGTATCCGGCGTACTACAAAGTGCACAAAGTGCCTGTTTGTTGTTTAGTCACATTGTATGTGGTATAAGCAATGAAACAATCACACCAGTTGGCATTAACCGGTTGATTATTTTTCTACGGTCAATTAATTACTAAAAAAAGCAAGTAATATTTAGTTTGCTCAAAAACTCACTATACTGGAGGAAGTAGAAGCTGAAACCAAAATATGCTATGCCGTGGCCTGCAATTGAAATGTTTGTGCAATGCAAATGTTTGTCGAGCAGTATGCGCTGGAGCATTATCGTGCTCAAAATAGCCTGTTTGGAGCTCATTCTCTTACAATTCTCCAATAAATAGCTCTAACATTTGTTGGTAACGTTGGGCAGTTACAGTTTCCTCAAAGAAAATTGGCCCTATCATTTGTTGCCTGGACATAGTTAACCAAACTCCTATTTTTACGGGGTGCAATTGTGTTTCTCGAAACACATGTGGATTTTCTGCAGACCAGACACGATAATTTTGTGAGTTGATAGGTATAGCCCGTTAGATGAAACCAGGCTTCATTGGAGAAAAATGATTTGTTTAACGTGTTATCATCCCTTAAATTATTGTTAAACCAATTACAATATTCTAATCGCCTATCGTAATCTAATGGTAATAATTCCTGTACCGTAGAAACTTTATAGGGATGCAAATGTAATTTTTCTTTGACAGCTCGTTGCGCTGAAGTGTATGATAAGCCTGTAAAATTAAAAAATATAATAAACTGTTTCAATTAATGTTAACTTTGATTTTTACCTATTTGTTGAGCTAACTGACGCAATGGTTTTGTGGGACTTTGATCTAGACGAGTTCGTACTTCCTCAATTTTGTTTTCTGTAAGAACTATCTTACGACCAGATCATTAAACTCTTCATCTGGGAACTGTATACGAAATTTTTGAATACATAGATCTACAGAGTATATCCATGCTCCTTCATCATTCCGCTGTCGATTTCGGAAATAAGCTTCCAAAATGAATTTCTCGTGTTCTAGCGTGTAGGGCATTGTACACTAAACAGACAAACTTTAGATAGGTTAGATGGATATTGTGTTGTAAAATAACTTGCTGTCTTACCAAAGATAAATTCCCTTATTCTATTACAGTATTTAAAAATACTATTGTTGGTGATATTAGATTTAAATATAAACGCTTTGAAAAAAATTGATAAATAAACGAACGCCAATGACACCAAATGTAAACAAAATCGATTTAATGTATGAATAATGTATGAAATTTATATGTAGATAACTTCACTCATTAAAGTGGTAGTAAGTATACTTAGATAAATTTTCCCGGAAACAGTTTTTTTACTACGACAATCATTCTGAATCGCATTGTATACATATATCCAGATATATTATTATTATATATAATATTATTATTATTAACGAAATTACGGAGCACATGAAAAAATAAAAAGCGCAAAACTGCATTATTAACCAAATCTTTCAATTATTTAGTACCATGTGCTACAGGCTAAAATGTAACGAATCGTCAGCATGTCTTCACACCCATCTCGTCAATCTGAAATCAAGAGATAGATATTGATAATAAAAGTAAGCTACTCGGCAGGTGCTAAAATATCAAAAATTACTATATGCAAGATATTTACATGTAAATAAGATATATGTATTTTTATGACCTTTTAACTTATCTTATTATCTAGATAGTTTTTTCCACTTGTTAGATCAATGAGAACACTTGCAATTCGAACAAAAGTCAAATTTATTCCAAAACTTTTACAATATATATAATCTGGTTTTCGTAACAACTTCTTCAGTGGAATAAAATTGACATTTATTTAGTGTCAAATTATAAATAAATAACTAGCACAACTAGCCATGCCTATCAACAAAATTATCTACATACAAAGAAATTCAGTGATATATAGGATTATGTTTACAATATAGTGGAGAATTTAAGATACATATTTTGAAATGTAAATTTATAATCATAACACTAATGCCCCTTATATCAATGTATTTTTTTGTCAAGCTCTAACAATTCTGTTCAAGGACTAGGGAAAAACATGCCAAAAAAACCTAGTCAAGAGCTTAATTTTATAAAATTCAGGCGTGATTAGGTGATTAAATTATTATAAATAATACTTAAATTTTCTATATCTCTCTAAAATTGACCGCGTTATTTTCTTTTTTAATGTATATCATTTCATATATTAATCTTTTATTATAACTATTTTCTTTTTTTTAAATCTTAACATTTTCAAAATCAAAGTTATGTCGTAATTCTTTAGAATGCTTAGACAAAGCAGTTTCCGCGGTTATGTTATGCGTTACAGTGTATCGATGATTATACAGTCGTTTTTTTAGATGAAACATATATAGAAACATGTAAATAAGGTACAGTCTAAACTGAAATCTATATTTTATAAAAATATTCTCTAGCACTTTATGTACGCGTACATTATCTACAATACAATTTATTTCTAACCTCAATATCGGTGATGATTATGCTATGTAATAACGTCGTGTTCTTAAAATAGATTCTAATTTGAACAAATACAGAGAACCTCTTTCCGACACGCGAGTATGAATGTAGTTATCTCTATTGCAACAACCTTGACAAAACATAAAATATAACGTATAGTCGAGGCATCGCGAATAGTGAGTATAACAGTGCGTAAACAGAATGTGTGCCGCAATTGATGTTTCCGAGAAAGTGCAAAATTTAGTTGCAGATATAATACGACAAAATAATCTCAATGCAACTGCTTCTGTGACATACTCTAAAGGATCAGAAATAGGAGATGGATATACCTCTAAAACAGCTGCTGTTGATATTGCAGACGGTGATAAATTATTAAGTATCTTCATAAAGTCCCTCCTGAATTTCGATGAGTCGATTGGAATGAATATTCTTTTCAAATATGAAACATTGTTCTACAAAACCATTTATCCCACATACTTAAACTTTCTACAAGAAAAGGGTGTAAAGGATGGCTTTCATAATGCCCCTAAATGTTATGGATTCTCTGAAGAAGAAGGTCATGAAATAATTGCATTAGAAAATTTAAAAGTACAAGGTTACGTTCTTTTCAATCAGTACAAACACCTTACCGAGCAGCAGTTGAAGTTAATTTTACGCACATACGCCAAATTTCATGCAATTAGCTTTGCATTGAAGGACCAGCGAAAAGAAGTCCATGATAAATACTGCGATAAATGTCCATATTTGTATCATACATTAACCGGGTTCGAACGATTATTTGCACGTGTAGCAGGAGATTTTGTTTCAAGATTAGATCCAGTAGAAGATAGAGACATACTAGATAGATGCAACAATTTAGAGGCGAGGGTTCAAGAAGAGTTTTTAAATCTTCCTTATAACCTGAGCGAGTACTCTATATTAACAAAATTTGATTGCTGGATTAATAATATGATGGTACTGTATGAGGTAAGACCGCAAATAACTTGCATTATTAAATACTATAATTTACTCTTACTGACAGGATAAACAGAAAGAAGTAGCTAAAGATATAATGTTGGTCGATTGGCAGTGTATCACTCGAGCTTCTCCATTACATGACATTGGGCCACTGTTTTACTCTACGGCACCGAAGGATGCATTAGATAACGATAGGGATTATATGGAAGTATATTATGATGAACTCAGCAAGCGTATCAAAGAACTTGGTAGCGATCCGGAGACTGTGTACCCTCACTCTGAATTTGAAAAAGATCGAAATAGTTATGGTTTTTTCTGTTTTGGCTTTGCACTTACGGGTATTAAAGGAATGTTAACTAAGCGCGAAAATGCTCCTGATCTGACGGAGCGACTGAAAGCTGATGATCAAAGCGCATTGGAGACTATGTTCACTGATGTCGCTGACAACGTAGATGAATGGATGTTCCGAACGAAATATCTTGCTCGACATTTTATAAGTTTAGGTATCCTCTAGATTTAAATTCCCATTTATCAACTATAATACCGAAAAAACACACTTGTATTATTCTTAACTCCTAGATATAATAATAGCTTATTAGATTGAATCATCATAGTACTCACCATTTCTGAACACTGTCTTGATGTATAATATACAACAACTTTATGTAATTTGTGGAATTAAAGTCTACTTGAATTTGAATATTTATTTTTGTCAACCGATGTAACAAGAATGTGAAAGAATAGTCTTTTACACTGGAAAACTTGCTATTGAAGAATTAAAGAATCTGTCAAGGAGAAGATGTTACCAAAGTGCACGTAGACACACAGTTACATACAACCACCATTAAAGATCTACCCCAAAGAAACACAGTTATACCGATGTGAGTAGCAGATCATTGCGAATATGGCGGCAAAGATGCGGAGTTCCGAGTTACGGGACCAGACCCATTGTGTGACCTAGCTAACAGCTATGTCGATGCGTATCTTTAGCAGTGAGAGACCAAACAAAAAATTTAAAAGGTTAAGGGTATCTCATTGGTAGCAATTTAATCGGATTGTAGTTACACACCTACAAAAATCTTGACGGCTTAATAAATTAAATAATTATTTTCCAGAAAAGTAGCGTTAACTGCTAAAATTTGCTTCATGGATAAATAATTATTTGCGTACGAACGTTTTCACTAAAAAAAATCAAACTTGGATTTAATAAATCTTATTCCACACTCTACTTTTGAGGTGTTTTCGAGGGTGCGCTGTCTCTTGGTTTGCCTCCTATCTGTACGACCGAATTCAGACTATTGAAATAAAACACTTGAATTCAGAAGGTATAGTAAAACGTGTTCGGTTCCACACTTTACCTGTGGTAATGGGAGTACCTCAGAAATCAGTTTTAGGACCAGTATTATTCAGCTTGTATATTATTGTAGGTATTGTTCTATTTATTTACGATGTGTTTTAACCATATATGCTGACGACATTTCTATTTTAACAACCAATACAAATGCCGAGTATATTTCAAATAATGTGCTGCATATATTGATAGCTCGGTTTTCAGAGAATAAATTGTCACTGAGTTTAGAAAAAAAAACAAAATATATGGTTTTCCACACAGGACAGAGAAGAGTAACGATGGGCAAGTTATCACTAGAAGGAAATGATTTATCGGAGTGTACGACTACAAAATTTTTTGACATCACTTTGAAAGCGAACCTTCTTTGGAAAGATCAATGTCAACTATTGGCCAATAAAATATCTAGTCGATGTTACGTTTTCAAATGTTTGTTGTCCCTTTACTACGTTGAACTATGGGGCACTATGGGGATCATCACCTGCTGCACATAAAGTGTTTTACATATCTCAAAAGTCAGTTGTTAGAACTATTTTGGGCCATATTGCACTGATTCTTGCCGATCAAAAACTGAAAATATTGCCACTAATATGTGTTTATATATTATAAATTGCATGTTATGTACACAAATATAAAGGTCAATTTAAATGCTGAGTATCACGATTATTTCACTAGAGCTGAAGATCAATTACATGCGACTAATCATATGCTAACCATTACGTCACTAGGGGTGGAGTGCATGAGAGCTACAACTTACAACCACCTGCCGACTAAAATAGAAACTTCCGCGCACTACAAGTCTCTTAAAGCGCTTTTAAAAGGATTTCCTTTAGAAAACAATTTTGACAACCTCGAGGAATTTTATGCACTTAGGCCAATATTATAGGTAGGTAGTTCCAATAATAAGAGAGCTGATTCTTTGTTCTATGTAGGTACAACTACATTTGCATTACCTACTTATTTCATTTTCATCTTGAATCAATGTTTTGTTTTATTATATAATTTTTTTATGTTTTAGAATTAGAATGTTACCGAGAATAAAAAATATATTTCTTCTTTTGTAATTGCTGTGTGCTCTTTGTTTTTGTTTTTGGTTTGTTTCGATGTTTGTTTTTTTTTTTGTAGTGTATGTACTAAGTTAAATTAATTTGTTTACGAATCCCATTCTTATTTTTTATTTTAATTTTCTTATTTACTTACATGTCATGTTCAATTCTATTATTAATGGTTATAGAAATCTATTCTTTTTTGACATGTTAAAATACACATCTCTATGTGTCTTATTAACAAATATATTATTATTATTATTAGATACTAACTCACGTATATGTATATATAAATCAAAGTACACTTAGAAGGAAAGGTTCCGGGTGTCAAACTCAGATCTTAATGAAATTTGGTAAGTAAGTAGAGTAGGTATGTTGAGACTTGAAAATAAAAAGCTTTGTTTGTGCTCAAATTCATAAATACACTACTTCATATATATTATTTAACTGCATGCATTTTGCGTATATTTTTAAGAAAATAATATGTGGTTTAGTCGCAAAGTCAGAATCAGTTTAGAAATGTTGTTTAAAGTTTCCACGAAATATAGAACTATCATGTAAAAGTTTTTGAGACCTTGTAGATATCATAACTTAGACAAGGTTAGGTTAGCTTGCCTAGTGTGGATGGGCGATAATAGACTAATCTATTGTTACTGATTTTTCTTAAGATACAGATTACTAATATGCATAACATAAAGAACGTTCGTATATTATATAAATGTAGGCTTTCAGCATTTAAGACTGTAAGTGATAATGTTATATCGTTTACAAGATTAAGTATGTTGTAAGTTTCAAATGCATTTAGGTAAATTGTTTTTACTTCTTATAGAACGTGTAAGTTGTTTTCAAATGGCTAATATCAGACACAAGAAGAAAATTATGTTAAGATAGTCATCATGGGTGTATGCATCGGCGAGTTTTAAAATAAAGTAGAGTGAATGATATGTCAACGTGTGCTATCAAAACTTGCTGATACTTATTTTCATAAGATAACTCAACTACTGACACCGATAGGTAACATTTCTATCGCAGACGTCACAGATATGTTGACCTTGATGAAAAATAAATATGTATGTACGAACCAGCATGTATCAGTCTAAAAATAGTCTGTGCGAGAATGGCAAGCAACGTTGATATTGAAGAGGAAGCTAAAAAGTTAGTGCTTAGTATAATATCCGAGAATAATTTCAATTTAAAATGTGATATTAACTACTTCGATGGCTCAGAAGCAGGGGACGGTTATGGTTCTAAAACAATGGCTGTAGATATTAAAGATGACGAGAAAACTTTACATCTGTTTTTAAAATGTGCACTAACTACATTTAGACATGAATCGCTTGATAAAATATATGCTACTGAAATAGCACTTTACAAAGAAATTATACCAGCCTATTATAAATTCTTGGAGAGTAGAGGCATTACAGATGGTTTTCGAAACGTGCCAAAGTGCTACGGTGCTCAAGAAAAGCCAGGTAGTGAAATCTTAGTGTTAGAAAATCTAAAGAAGCGGAATTTTGTATTATTCGATAAATCTAAGTACATGAATGATAATCACTTAAATTTACTATTAAAAACATTCGCCAAATTTCATGCGATTTCATTCGCATTCAAAGATCAACGAAAACAAGTTCACGACGAATTTTGTAAAGACAGACCGAATATTTTTGTGTGTCTTCGACTTATACGTTTTGAGGATGTAATTGCGCAGACGATACGCGATTTTCTAAAAAAATTGAATCCAGACACGGATAGTGATATACTGTTGAGAGCTAAAAATTTGGATACCCAAGCAAAAGATGCAATTTTAAACATGGATAAGTATTTAGATAAATATGCTATACTAACCAAAGGTGATTGTTGGGTTAACAACACAATGCTCTTGTACGAGGTAATATAATCGAATTTTATAATGTGTTTAGTTTTTAAAGACCTATTTTCGTTTAGGATCAGCACAAGGAAAACCCAATAGATGTTATGTTAATTGACTGGCAAGGCGTTACGCTTGGATCACCAGTACATGATCTTGGAGCATTCTTTATGTCAGTATCGTCAAAGAGTACTATAGAAAACTATACTTATTATCTGAAAATATACCACAACGAATTATGTAAACGAATACGAGAACTAGGTAGTGATCCAGATATTTTGTATCCTTTTTCTGTATTTGAAGATGAATGGAGACGCCACGCAATATATGCGTTTGGACTATCTTTGTTTATGCTAAAAATGATGCTGTGTAAGAAAGAAAATGCCCCGGTGTTTGATACCTACGCAGATGACTCTGGTGTATCACCTGAGAAAGCTCAACAAATGTTTTTAAATGTTAACGATGATGAAGAGCAATATTTACTCCGAGCAAAATACATTGCTAGACATTTGATACAGATTGGAAGCATATAGAAGTTATTATAGTTCTATCAAAATTGTAATATGAATGAAAGTAAATCTCTTGTATACAGCATTTAATATAATAAATACATCGCTGTGTACACTCCTTTTCTTTCATTTTTTTAATTAAAATTAGTATTACCGTTTAGCTACTCGCTAGATATCACTAATTTCTAATATAAAGGAATGTTTTTCTTGGAAAACTGTATACCTACATATATTAATTCATTAATAATAGTCACAAATAATAAATCTGTTCTGAAAATTTTCGTTCAATTAATAGTATAAAAGATATAGTAGAGGATAGAAGAATTTAAGAGCAGTTGACACGTAAATATTAAACACGTATAGGCCGAAATCTTTCAGTGTCTAAGTAATAAGGTAATGTGGAATTGTCATACAATATACATATATACACATAAGCACTTAAAGCAGGTATGTGGTAACTCGTATATCTAGCATGAATTTGACCATATCAGCCAAACTTTGTATATCATACTCATTTTTTCGAGTTTTAAATATGAAGTATGTAGTTAAAAGCTATCCGAGGTAATCACTTTGTCTCAAAATCATGGGTATACAAATCTAATATTTAATCGGATTTTATCTAAAAGTACTTGAATACAGCTGAGTAAGCAATACATAATTCAAAGAAAGGAATAACAAAAATATAAGAGTCCGCTAATATACATACATAAGTATATAATCGAAAGAAATCCTGATAACTGCAAAGCATTTCTCAACGCATTGTAAAAGGCATTACAGTCTAACACTAATTCAGAATAACAATTAGCCATGCATTCTGGGGTTGAGTATTGAACTCGCTATTTACTTTCACATCTGTACGGACGTAGTATTTGATAATGTTTGCTTTCTATTCTGTACTGAATATCATTTTTATCTAATTTCACTACGAAACAAAACATTTTTAGTGTCGGAATGGCAGTTATTTCCGCATTAGTGCGGTAAAGTGATATTAGGATTTGTTAAAATTAAAACTATAGAAAGAAACCTATACTAACTTATAGTACCTACTTATTTCACCTCTAATTTGACCTACATTATCCAGTATTTTTCACCCAATATTTGTTTAATGGTGAAATCAAATAAAGCTTTGTACGATATTTGCATTGTAATGTATCTTTACCATACTCGATCGATTAGCCAATGACAATTCTTCCATCGGGTATCGTAAAATTCCACATTACGACATATGTATATCGTACATAGTTATTGTAACAGAACATGAAATAGTAAATGTCATTAATGTTATTAAGTGTAAAGGCCAAAGTACCTATTCAAAATATTTACATACATTTCGCGATATACTCAAATTATGGCGATAAGATAACAAAACCTGAATAAAATCTATTTATATATGTGTATATTTATTTTACATAATACAGTTATCGTAACCTTGATAAAGATTATGAAGAAGTTTCTCCTAAGTAACTCGAGGAAACCAATGCAGCACACAGGAGCGCCGATCAAAGAGGAATACGTCATGAATCTTAGGAAATGCGTATATGTACCTATAAATACTCTACAGCAGGAGTAAATAGTACAGAGCTCTTACTTTGAATCAAAACTCACGTGACGATGATGGAAATAATATATTGGTAACCAAATAAATATCCCTAAGCTGTCTAACCAGAAAGTTGCAAAGTCAGTATTTGACAGTTTTTAAATGCCGCTGTTTGCTTCGTTATTTTCGTCCTTATTTTATTTCCGTATTTTCGTTAATTGCCATAAAAGTTTTTTCTTTAACTACTAGGAAATAATACCGTGTGTGCTTGCTAAATTTGTAGTACATTAATTCTAAAGACAATAAAACAAAAATTATTCAGATTATCATAATGGTGTTTAGTTCGGAGCATGGTGCGGATGGGATTATTCTCTACACAGTTGTATTGAGCAATTCACTGAGGCGTTCCCAAATTTTGATATTGATTACGATGCACAGAAACGCCGCAGGCATGTTATAATTCATCATTTTGAAGACATTGCATTTTCAAAAATAGGTTTAGCCAGACTTATAAAATTAACCGAAGATGCCTTAATGATATGTGAAAGAATGGAACACAGTTCGCAGAAATCTGTACCAAAACTATCTAACTAGACAGGTATTAATTATATGTCTTAATGTTAAGAACTCCTTATCGTATTTTATTTTAGGTCTTTCTGTGGAAACTTCTCATAAACTCTTTACAAAAGAGTTCTATATACACTATAAATTAGCAGTGGTGCAATTCCTTTCAGTTGATTTTGAACGATCATATAAAAATATGAATTTCGGTAGCAATGTCCAGGCAAAGAATTACTGGACCAATATTTTTCTTGAAACCATTACCGCTGAACAATAGCGTGCCATATTAATCGAATTCATACTATACCACGATGAGGAGCTACAATAAAGTTTCTTTCGAAAAGATAATGCGCCGGCACACAGAGCTAGAGATACACAGGAACATCTCAGACAATTTAGAGTGATAAGCGAAACCTTATGGCCTCCACGCTCATCAGACCTGATACCATTAGATTTTTATTTGTTCGACAATTGAAGAAATAGGGTCTTCAGAAGTAGATTAAACAGTTTAAAGAAACTTCAAGCAGCTATACAAGAAGAAATCGCCATAGAGGAACTGCAAAATGTTTTTGAAAACTTTAAAATACAGAGTAAATATTTGTTTAAATAACAACGGGAACCACTTTCCTATTTGTCCATTACTTTGTTGTGATTACAATATAATTTTTTTAATATTACCATACTGTTAAATGAGTTGCATATCTAAAAGAAATCACGTGGGTTAGTTGTCATGTTGTAGCGTGATTTAAATGTTTGCTAATTCCAATAATATTAATTAAAATAACGCTTTTTACATTCTCCAGAAATTTTCTATAATGTTGTGGTGTTATACGTAGTGAATTTGTAAATTAAAATTCGTTTGCTTATCCATGGTATTGTTTTTTTTAGTTTTTAAGCGTCTACTTATTTCCAGTGGTTCTTGATATCAACATTTGCACTATTGTATTGCATTCACTAAAAATGTTGAAATACGGAATTAATGTGTCTACCATATTATTATTTGCGGTATCTGCTGTACTTAAAATTGCTCTGCTGTTTATATGTATAAGCGTTACATATCTCTTACGGTTTTTGATCAACTAATATATAATATAATTAATTACTTATTTGTATCTAAAGTAGTTCGTATAGAATGCACATAATTGATGGTAATTATACCATGGGTGCCAATTAGTTTATGCTATTTGTTATATTACTTCGGTAGAAGCATATACAGGCTGATTCATTTGTGACCCTCACCATTGCGATCTCGCTTATTATTGAAGATAGGCGGTAGGTTTAAATTTGGCAAAGTTGCTAATATTTGTAGTTATTATGATCCCGAAGAGAAAGTAGACTTAGAACAAATAATGACGTTCGAGATTTTTCAAAAAAACTGAAAAACCTGATTTTCTTATTTTGCTTGAAGCACTTTTATTGGGTTCTGCAGAGGAAAACTAAAAGCACATTCTCAAGGCCACTTTTGCTCCGCTATCTAATGGTGTCTTTAAAATTTTTATACGACGTTTCGTTTTCTTTGGATCATCATCAACTTTGTTATTTCTTATGGGCGAAATATTGGATTTTGACACAGCTAGAAAGATTTTCTTTTTTTGATTTCAAACATGTGTCATATGTTGAAAACAAAATTTGATATTGCGCGTTAATTGACGAAGAATCTAATTTGAGATTAAATAAGGTAGGTAGCTATAAAATTTCGAACTGACAGTCGCTTAAAATTGAGTATTGCGAAAATGAAAATCGCGCAACAATAGCGCGTACAAGATATTTGGAATTTTACCCTGATGTATTTCTATTAAACATTCTACCATAATAATAATAACTCATGCCTGCACATTCCTAACAGCTTGTGCCAATTACAGGGGCCATCGGCTAGCAATGAGTTATTATTGTGCCTGCGGTTGTAGACCGACTTAAGATGTTGCCTTTTAGTATTTGCCATGGAATCTGAGAAACTACAGAAAATCAAATTCAGAAAGAACATACCGGGGTTCGAACCCAGTACTGCCCGACTGGGAAGCGAGCACACTAGGCAGCGCGCCACTAGCCGGTCAGTTAATAAATTTCGATTCATCTGACCAGATGATTGTATTCGAAAATCTTCGCAGTTTTCTAAATTTTCCCCGTAACCAATTACAATATTCCTTGTCTTAAGTTATCACCAGGTAGTAAACTATGACTAACATGAACTTTGTACGGTTTCAGCTTATTTCGACGCAGTTCTCTACGATCCATATTCGACTAAATTTCTGTCAAGATCTAGAAAAATGGTATGATATGTTTGTAGTCGTTTAGGTTACAATTGTAAATATCTTGTACTCGCTATTGTTGTATTTCGGTTTGATTGATAAAAAATACATATTATCTCGTTTCTCTTCGTTGGTGAACGCCATTTTTGCGGTACTAACGCACCGATAATTGACAGTTCGTAATTCCATGGCTATCTTATTTATCGATTTTCATTTTGCGCGATACTCAATTGTAAGTGATTGACCGTTCGAAATTTCATAGCTACCTACCTTATTTAATCTCAAATCAGATTCTTCGTCAATTAACACACTATATCAAGTTTTGTTTTTAACATATGACTCATGGTTGAAATCAGAAAAAGAAAATCTTTCTAGTTGCGTCAAAATCCAATATTTCGCCCATAAGAAATAACAAAGTTGATGATGATCCAAAGAAAACGAAACGTCGTATAAAAATTGTAAATACAGCATTAGGTAGAGGAGCAAAAGTGGCCTTGAGAATGTGTCTTTAGTTTTCCTCTGCAAGACCCAATAAAAGTGCTACAAGCAAAATAAGAAAATGAGACTTTTCAATTTTTTTCAAATAACTCGAACGTCGTTTGTTCTACTTACTACTTTCTTTTCGCGATCATAATATCCACAAAATTTAGCAACTTTGCCAAATTTAAACCTACCGTCTATCTCCAATAATAAGTGAGGTCGCAATGGTGAGGATCGAAAATTAATCAGCCTGTACATCCTAAAGAGTTAACAGGTAAGCGTATTGTCTGCGTAATTTTGCTTCTACTACCAACCTCAAGCGCGTTTTGGGGTTAATAGCTAGAAATCAGTTTAGATTTAAATACCAACTGCTAAAGTTTGCGCATTCCGGCTTAGCTCTGATAGCGTAATACTTTATTTGTTATAAAGTTTCGAAATTTTCAATAAACCAAACAGAAAGTAGCAGAGTCCGAAAACAACCGACTAGCCACAAAAGCGATATATCATTTAAAACTGAAACAAAAATTTAATAAAACTGTCCTCGGAACATTAACAGTTTTACTACGAAAAGGGGGCCGTGCAGTGCAGCGGTATAGAGAGGTCACACCGCAATAAAAAGAAAAACTCGCGTAATAAACGATGTCAATAAATCGTTTGGTCATGACAACATCGTCGATTGCTGTTCCTACTGCAGCGGCAACCGTTCTTTTACTTACACCATACGTTTTAGCCAGTGCGCCACAGTCAGTGTGTAGCAGTGCCTCTTGTATTTACACCCAACCCTTATTAGTATAACGGATGACGGTGAGTCTACCGGTTTTTGTTTGCCCATCGCCTGTTAGAACAGCCACAGTGAGAGGGTCGCACAGAGAAGAGATATATTTCATTGTGGCGACCTGCTGAACACTCGGTTGAATAAATCAGCGACATCACCTACAGCAGTAGAAGCCATCCCCGTCGTCCTGCGGAACAAACCGTCTCTTCCTGCTACTGTGCGCCGCAGCCGTACTGTCTTCTTTTCTAGCACAATCCTCCTCCTACGCGATTTAGGAACGGCGCACTCGGAGCTGACGTTTCCTCATTGCCTTCACTGAAGATGGATTGCCACAATATCTCATAGTGTTTGACAGAAATACCAAGATAATGCTGTTGATGGGGATGCTAAGGGTAAAATATCCACTTGTTACATCTGGATAGTTTTTGAAAATCTAGAATACGATTAGTTTATCATGATATTTTGTACAAACTTTATTTGTTTCAAAATTGAATAGGCTCATCAGAATCTTAACAGAACTGTTGTGCTGCAAATTTAGCGTTCAAAGTTCTCTATACTCCAATTTTCTTGAAAATACCTACTTTTTTCCTAAACACGCACTTAATGCAAATTCTTTGTGCTGGTGGTAGCTGTAAGCATATACACAAACTCCAGCAAATAATATTTCTTTTATATCAGAAATTGTTCTATTAATAAAATTAGTTGCAAAACGATGACGTCACATTAATACATATTTTTTTCTCAGCTTTACTGAACAGGCAACATGTAGTAAATGCGAATGAGATTTGGTTAGTCGTTGACGAATCATGGACAGTGAACAAAGTTTTAGATATTTTACAACTAAACCAGGTTCTTGTATGAGTATTATCGACGGGCAACAATGGTTCAGGGTACGGGTCAAATTATTATAACAGTCAGTGTTCCCGGAAAAAATTTGGTCTGAATAAGAAGAGATAACAAAGTAGAACAAACGAATGAGACTGCATAAATTAACAACTTTATGAAGGTCGCTGTTGAGCTGGTTGAAAACTATAGCGACAATTTCACCTCCTGGAGTTTAACAATGCTCTTATCTGTTCTGTCTCAAAGTGCGTGGACTGCCTAAAACAACGTTTGAAATATTTAGAATAAGAGGTATTCTTCCGCACTACTCACTCTACTCAAACAATTTGGTGCAGTTCCCAAGCAATTAGTTTGTGTATGCGAATATATTAGCGTAGTTACTTCTGATATACGCGCCTGTATTTAAATGTCTTACTTGGAAACACAAGACACGCAAAAGCTAAACGTAGCTGGTTTTCCACGCTTTCCATCAACTCGAACATAGATAGGTAATCAGCGATGGCGATCTCGAGGTTCAATTAGCCTAATCATCAAGAGTGCATTATATTGGCGACGAAACAGCATTGTTAGCGTACGCCGTTTCCTCTTTCGCTGTTCAAAAATGTAATCATTCATCCGTCATTAATTATTTAAGCTGGTGCGCGCTGCAGAATTACTGTGCCCTTCCTCCTTTTCTTTGTATGTAGATATGTATGCGTTGTATGTACACAGGTGTCCAGCTATACTTCTTCTCGTGCACGACTGCGGACCTACTCGGTAATGACAGTGATGCAGTTGATATTTGATTGTAGCGCTTTACCGCTTGTGTATAACGTGGCGTTTATGTAGTTTATGTGCCTATCTACGCCCAACAGCATCCATTATAACATCACGTAGTGTTTTTTTCTACGCTCATGCAATGATCATCGTAGATAGAACGGTTCATTATAGCGTTCTGGCTGTGAGTAAAGTGATTGATTACTACTGCTTGCAATGTGACTTCACCGACAGAACGAAATCTTCTTTAACTATTGGTAAATATTCGTATATCAATCAGTGCTGTATGTACAGAGACGCGTGTTTTCAAGAAATTGTAACTACAGTGGTAAAATCTTGTATGATACTAATAATACATTGTATATAGAATGTTTGACGATTTATTTACTGACAGCGCACGTAACTTTTACATGGAACGCATATGACTCGTTTAGGTTCCTCCATATTCTTACATAGAAATTGGCCACTGCTTTCTTGAGTGTTTAAAGCAGCTAATGTATCTAATGTTTCTAAAGATTAAGTACATGAAGCATTTGTGGAACAAATTCAGGCATTCTGTGAAGCCAGATTACTAACTGTAATGTACTACAATATTAGATTAGATTACTGGTGGGTTGATCAATTTGACTGCCTTTCTTCATTGCAACCAATGAGATCATTGTCAATATCCTTAATCTTTTAGTATCAATTGATCTCCAAACTTGTGAAGTCTAAGATCTTCCGTGGCTCTGACATCGATCGGTTTCATGTGCGCTGGTTCTAGATGGCGATGCCTATGGCATATCACTAGCTACCCTGCCCATCACCCTAAGCTAAGAATCATCGCCAGTGAATAAAGCTGTGATGGCGCTAAAGTTCTAATTGGGTACAATACCTGAGAAATTTAGAAAAAAAGTTCCTTTGAATCCTTTCTGTTCTACAACAGGGCTTCCGTGATTCTTAAAAGTAGCTAATGTACATAATGTTTCTGAACATTAACTAAATGCAGCAGTTGCAGATATTTTGGATTTTGGAAAACTACCAATAAAATGAGAAAACATGTCCTCTTCTCGGTTAAGAAACCGTGGGTCTTGCATCAACACGATGGTTGGCTCATAAAGAATCACTACTGGAGGTTGAAACGCCTGCATTCATGCAAAATTGTAGTTGATTACACAATAAGCCTTTTTAGTCTGCAGGGTACCCTCAAAATGCAGACACGATACAATTCTAGTTCAAGGTAAATCAGCATTTCAAGCGACAAGATTTTAAATTCACAAAATAAGTCAAAAACAACTTGGTTTATTGTTACAAATTAAAAATGATAGTGGAAGACTGTTTGATTGATGATCCTGTAAAGATCCCTAATACATTTAACACCTTTTCTGTAAGTAAACCACGTAATATAGTTTACAACATCAGTGCTTTTCCAAAACTTCCTCTTATCGGTACCTGATGGTATGCTCCAGATTATTATCTAGGGTAGCGCCAATTGTGGGTCCGTTAACACAGCTTCTTCATTTGTCTTAACAATGGATTTTTTCCTGATATTTTAAAAGTACATACCTTGTGTACTCCCTATATAGAAAAAAAAAATTCGCTATCTAATGTATCGACCTATCCCCCAATATCACTGAGATCTGCTGTATCTAGAATCTTTCAATATGCTATGCTATTAAACTGGGTAGGCATTTTAAAATTAACAATATAACACGACTTTATACAAAATGGCTCAACGGAAACCGCAGTTCGTTCTTTTATAAGTAGCGTTGCACATGCTTTGGACAAAATTGTGTTCTTGTGGTGTTTTGTGACCTTACAGGTGCGCTTGACTAAAAAAGATAGCATACCACGGGCTTATTGGTGTCGTGGCGCTATGGTTTGAATCATATTTGCCTAATAAAGTTCAATCTGGACAGATTTCATATAAATTACACAATCAGAATATAAAAAATCATATGTTTGCTATTTTACCGGTTAGATTGTGTGTACTGCGTGGCTTTATTCTTGGACTTGTTTTATTTTTATTGTTTATAAATGACGGGCTGGGATATGCATGCACAGATGTTTTTGGTGAACTTAGTCAATGGTTCAATACATAACTTGCATTTGAATACTGATAAAACAAACCATAAGTATTGTATTTAATACAGTACAACCCACTCTTCATGTGATCGCAATTTAAACATATCTCTGAATCACTCACGATGGTATGTCAATAGTGCTCGAAAGTTTTCGGTTTCCATTTACCACAAACTGCATAATAAGCCGTAAGATTCTGTAGTGAATAAAGGTCACTAATATTACGAGAGTTGATTACACCGTCTAACTTATTACTAACTTCTGCTAACAGAAATAATGGATGAATGACATTGGATAATTGTTTGTAACATTATTTTCCAAACTTTTGGCAACACAGTACAAACGCCATTACCAAAATATCTGGCATTAAGTAATTATGAACTAACGATAACTTTAGATTACCTGTATGTGTTTACCTCCAAGAGATGCATAGAAAATGGATTTTCGAAATTATGCCACAACATATGTATTTCTTTATAGTATCAGTAATACTATCGTTTATCAAATTTTATGTACAATTTGCACTTGACCAAATATATATGACGCATACTAATGCTTTCTGCTAGTTTATTTAATTGTTCTCGGACATCCTTCCCTTAAGTTTGAAGGCAATGTCTACAGATCTATGCATGTCCGCGTATCTATTATGAACATTTCCGAAATATCAATCATATTTATTAGCATACCTATTAATAACTCATGTCATGATATTTCTGCAGTTTTACGATAGAACACAGTGCAATGCGAAAGACAGAAATTACGGGTACTAACTGGATTTAATTTTCTCGTTAAAATTCACTTTAGATATATGTATATGTAGAGATTAAAGTCGTGCAGTTACATTAGCAAACAAAATCATTCTTCGTGCTTTATTTCAGTTGCCTATTCTTTTGCCGTAATTTCGACACAGGCCGTTGCAATAAATATAATATAATTTATTTTTGCATTTTACTTCACGCGAATTGTACCAGTCAACGTTCTGGGCTCATGCTCTGAATAAAAATGGTTTTGTAACAAAAGTAACTGTGAATGCAGCACACACGACACAAATATAAATGTTTGCGGTGTCAGGCATTTAAATTAATTAAAAGCTTGTGGAGGGGTGCGCATGCTGTTTTCTATTAAGCTCGCAGGCATTGCCTAGTAATATTGTTTCGAAACGAGTTTTATTTGTTTAAAGTTTATTTGGCTAGTTGGAATGTCGGAACAGTGTGACATTAGTATTTGCGTTGCGTAGATATTTGCGTTTGGACAAAATTTGAAATTGAAATTCTACAGCATCAGTAGATATAACAAGGTCAGCTCACGAAATAGCATTACACACAAACCAATTTCTGCAATGCGCGTCATGGTAGGGTTAATTAATTTAAAAGGTCATTGTTTTCAGTTGTAAGCATAGTTCCTGCTGATTATCAACTTCTTAATTGTATGAAGTTCCAAATATAACGATCCCATGCTTAGCAAAATAGTTTAATTACAATTACCATCTGGTTGCCTTGTTATATCTGAAACTGTGCACGTGAGATTAAGCATATGCAGGCAGTATTACTGGGAAAACGTAAATGTCTTTAGTTATTTCTAGTATATGGAACCAATGCGCTAATTACAAGTCTAGAGTTATAACATGTATAAAATAATAAATCTGGGATTAAACCTTGGATATAGTGTAAAAATATTGTGAAGTTGCCTTCGCATATATAATAATAATAAACTTTATTCGCCAATAGGTTATAACTTACAAACAGGACAGAACAAACAAAAGGCAATTCAACTCGATAAATTCCAATGTGAAGCAATAAGGAAAGTTTTATCAATACAAAAATTAAACAATCTAACTAGAACAGTAATAAGAAAAAAGAAAATTAACTTCACCACAGAAGCTAGGCATTATAATGCACTTAAACAAGAAGAAAGTAAGTAGAATGACTAGGTATATTACAATTATTTGTAATAAATCTAGTAGTAATTGGTGTTTTGTCCAAACAGTTGGTTCTATGTACACATTGATGCAAATGTACACGTATCGTGAGTGAAACACCTGCCGCACAATATTTTGTTCCGAATAGACGGCATGTCAGCATACCGTACGGAACAAAATATTGTGCGGCAGGTGTTCTCTCTCGATCCGTGTCCGGATACATATGCATGAAGGTCTACATATATAGCTACGTGTGGACGATAAGAGCACTGAGTTCTTGAGGAAGCACGAGGGACAAGAAGATTATGCGTTGAAGAAGAGAGAGTCAATTCGTAGTATTGTTGAGCAGATTGTTTAAAAATTTTAACCACACCTCCTCTCTTCATAAGGTTAGAGAAGACATATTATTATGACAAGCATTTAAATTAGGTTCTCCCAACTCGACTATAGAGTTTGTCAGATTTAACAATTTTGTACTATGTTATTTATCTAGAAATTATATATTTTACTCGTGGGCGACAAGTTTATACAAAACTTTTACTATTACAGAAAATTGTTATTAATACCTAAATGAGATGCCGCATACATAAAGCTACAAGAAACTCTGTTATACTTTCTCTTAGGTCGGATAGTTGTAAGTTGTAACTGTAGCAAATGACAGAAAAGACAGACATCAATATCCTAGTAACTCTGCCTGGGGAGGCATACTAATATCGACTACCATCCTCTATACGCAGTAGTAATCGTGGAAGTTTTTTATTGTCAGTATACACACAACAGAGCAATTGTTGCATTGAAATTTTGCATTACAACTGTAACAGAGGATACAACCATGAATAAGCCCATGAATATTGAACATGAAAGGAAAATTGCTAAAATCATATTCGTTGACACACCAAGAAAAAAATAGATGATTACAGTAATGAAAATAATGCAAAATCTGGAGTAGCAACCTGGTACATTAATGTAAAATGATATGAGGAGAGCGAAATCCAACGTACATGCGTAGGGAAATGGAGCGTGCTGATATTTATATCTTCTTATTTTAAAACCTACTTACAAAGCCGGTACATTCAGATTGCAAGTACATACTTTCATGTGTACATTAATGAAGTATACATTTGCAGGCATGCAATTGAAATTTGCATTGGGCAGGTGCTAGTAACTCATTAGGCAAGTATTGGTGAACATTTAAATTTAGAATGAAGTAGTTGAACGAGAATAGCTACTGTCCAAGAATGGTAGCAGTACCGTGATATTTGCTTACTACATTTCAGTCTGATCGAGTTAAAGCAAGGAAACATTTGTTTTGCTATAGATATACATCAATTGTTTTATGTTATATTTTATGTAACCAAAGACTAAAGAATTCTATTGAGTTAAGTTTATTTTATAGTTCTGCTTAGAGTAAATAATTGTAATATATGCGATAAGACATCTGCTAGGAAGATACTTCTTGGTCGCACTAAAGCCGTCGTTTCTAAATTACGCTTGTTAAGTTCGTAGAGAACACAAGAAGCCGGATATTTCCACTGCTGCATACAAATTGACAACAATGCGACTAGATAAGTTATGTCGCGTTCGTTGATGGTCTGTATAATGTGATTGCTCAACATGAACGTCAAAACACCTTCTTGATTAAGGAAACCTGAGCTTGCTGTATAAGCAAAGATGTTCGCTCACATTTTTTCCGTTGCTTAGTGAAGAGTTGAGGAGTGATATATTATTCAATTCGTGGCGTATAAAGTGTAAGCTAATTAGCTTGACAGAAGGAACAGGAGATCGCTTTTAAGATTGACTGAAAATGGTAATTTCTGTTGAGTGTTTGCAAGCGTAGACATCAATTTTACCACAATAATGCTGAGCTGAAGTGTAATGCTCTACAACGTCATATGGAAAATTATTTACCGTTAAATACTGCGTGTACTTGTTATTTATAAATCGCATGATCATGTATCTACATACATATATGGTTTTAGTCAAACTTGTTTATGATGCAACAGTGTTGGTTGTCATATGTAGAGGCATTTGCGGTGACTTCCAGAAAATTTTACATAACAATAAATGGTAGTACTGATTGATCGCTAAACTACACTTTAATAGAGCACGCGCAACATTGTGTTTTGCGATAAATTTGGTTCAGGGCTCATTTCATGTGTTACCACCAAAAAAGTGCAAGTGAATTAAAAAAGTCATGCTTTAATCCTGTATACTGGCGATACAGAAGCATAAAATATTAACGAAATTTACCTGAGAAGGTTTTTCAATATTTGCATGTTTTATAAATGAGTTCTAGTAATTATGAAGAACAATTTAAGTGTATTTATCGCTAGTGTTGTAGTACAAGCAAACATAGGCGAAAGTGGGGCAAGTTCACGACGATAAGGAAAAACTAACATGACAGAAAAAATACTACCAACAATACTAATATATTTTCTATTATCTACATGAATTTCGTTATAATAAAGCCGAAGTTTTCAAAATTAAAAACCAAATTCTTACATTTCCGATACTTTAACATACAGTTGGATAAGATGATCGCAATGGGGTATGATGATGAATGCCTAAGATTCACATATGTATACCACAAACGAAACGGCCACGTCCCTCATAAGAACTACAGGCTTCATGCCACCAGCAGTTGCAGTCATCACAGAGAATCCATGCTTGTATTGGTGGATCTTCAAACAATTCGCTGCATTCAGGGCATGTTATGTTACCGTTGCTTTTGGAGCCTGATTTCTGAACTTTAGAGTGTTTCTTTGGTACATTAGCCAATTGTAAGTTACGCTTCACAGAACTCATTATTTCTTTTCTTTCCTGTTTCTTTCATTCTTTTTCACCATGTTCCTTTTCCTCCTGTTCAAGCTGCTCCTTGACCGGTGTTGACGTTAAAATACTACACTTTGTTCTTCCTTGTGTTTGAAGTTGGACGGTCGTATTTGGGTAAAGCCCTTATCTGCCATGGGAATCTGAAATGTATGGTATCATTTTCATCGCATGATGGACCCGGAGTAACATTTGTAGGACCGTTTCCGTCAGTTATTATTTCTGTATTAGTTGGAGGAATTTGCAAATTAATTAAAGTCTCATCGTCAGACAAATTCCAGTCAGCGTCTTCTGTTTCAGTTCTCCCTGCTGATAATGATAATAATAATAATAATAATAATATATTTGCGTTCTATAGCAATACAAAAGTGTAGAACAAGTCACATAAAAGATAAATAACAATAAAAACGTCTTCATATAAATATACATATGTCAAAACATTCACAACATATTAAAAACATATTTACATTGTCATTTTAATTGTAAAAAATTCTCGATTTTATATAAGGTCACCTGTAATAAGTGAGCTTTTAATCTGTTTAATGGACCCTCCGATACACAAGCCGGTGCAAAATCTATATCTGAGAATATATCCGGATTGTATGGTTGTATACCTATTTGTTGGAATCTATTTCCAGTGTTGCTGCTTTCAAATAAGCTTCTCCAAACATGTGTCCGATATTTCTCTCAGTTATAACTTTTCCAGGATTGTTGATCATGAACCTATCGCATGCCTGCCCGTAATAAGTTGTAAGGGGTCCGTAAAAGGCAACATCCAAAGGTTGCATGCAATGAGTTGTGTGTGAAGGTAGGCTAATCATAATAGGCTGATCATAATGATCTTGCGACCATTCACGCCTGATGTTCGTTTTCTTTTTGTAGTTCCTTGGCATCACTCCGAAGTTGGTTTATTGAGCGCCATGTCCCTTTGTATATTACAACTATATATTAATACGAAGCTGGCGTAGGCATCAGATATTACAGGTGTCTATCGTGATTCGGTTAACTATTGGTTCGTCATCTTTCCCATCTCGTCAACTTACTCCACTCTCCCATATAACACAATATCTGAAAACCACGGCTTTGTCGTTGAGAATTAACACTACATCTAAAACACTTATTCCTGTTTTACTGATCAATTTTCCAAGAAATTTCCAAAATCGTAATTTTACTACATCCCAGTATTCATCAGCTTCTCATTGCATTTAAGTTAATGGATATAGGCTCTTGAATGAACTTGTTGAAACCATTTGTTATGTTAAAGCGAACGTAACAGCTAGTCCATTATAGTTACCAAAAGTAAAATCAAGGAATGTAACCATATTTAGTTTTTATATAAATAGAATGAGAATAATTCTAGGCCAATAAACGCGAAAACTACATAGTATTAATAACATACACTTTGAAGAAAACAGCTGGCTCCCATATACATATGTGTGCCAGAACCTCAAATTAGAAACGGTAATTGAAATAATTGCCAATTGGATCATATACAGATCATCCTAGAAGAATCTCCGCTCTTGCAGATGACCCACGACAAAGCAATGTATAGGTTAATAGGCTGTTCCTAAATTTATTTAAGTGTTTATAAGATGTTCTCTAACTTTTTGTTTTAATTGCAGCAGCGAGAGCGGTTTTGTGCAGCTAGCTTGCGCATTCATTCCGCGTTTACGATGATAACTGAAACTCCGTTTAAAGTATTAAGAACAATGTGCGGCAATACCTATTAAATTCTAAATTTATTTTTGCAAGCATATACAGTGGACTACTTGCGTACTTTTGAATTGGACAATTAAACAAAGGTCACAAAGTGAAACCTCTTTCGATTACATATACATACCTATTTAACCATGATAAATTGCCCAAAATATGAAAAATATGTGACCATCTCCTAAAACCAAAGATAAATTGAAGACATGAATTCTGCACTACTTGTATCCCATAGTTGTCAATGGAATCCAAGCACGGCCCTGTATACCGAATCACATTGAACGAAATGTGACAACACTAGAACGTTACAAAGCAGCATTTTGTTAAAGTTATTTAAAATATGTCTATGAAGATAAATTAAATATTACACTAATGGATGCCCGTTTAATATTTTGCGGTAATATCGGCTTTAAACCACATGTCGTATCAAAAATAAAGCCCAAAGTTCTGCTTAAAATATTCACCGGATATCTGGGTGCCGAAGTAAAACACTAACTTACTTTCACCCATAAAAACACTAAACACGTTGATAAATTTCCAATGCCGGTGAGGGGCTAGTAAACTTATTTGCATCATGTGCAGAATTTCTATGTACGGAAGCTAACGAAAAAGCTTGTCAAAGAGATTGTCAAAGCTACTGTTAGAGATGGTGAAGAAAATATAAAGTAGCATGTCATTCGCAGAGGTAGGAAATCTTCATTATACAGAAGGAAAGATTCACTTAAATATTCTAAAAAGTAATTTCAAAAGTAATGCTGAAGAAGTGATACTGCAAAACACTTTTAATTTTTATCAGGATAACCACCCTAAATTTGCGTATTACATTTTCTGAAATTGGCTGCTTTCCAATTTCCCATTCACAATTAGCAGTCTTGATCCGTTATACAAGCACGTGTGGAAAAAAAGTAATTATAACGTAGGAAAAGATACAATGTCGAATAATATACAGGAACAGTGTTACTGCAAGATGAACGGTGCAATAATTCACCAAATTATGCCTACTAGAATCACTGCTAGTTAACATCAATCTGTGATAGAGTCAGAAGCTGATCCAACACAGTATGAAAGTAACACTTTGAAAAAATATGTATCTTATGTTTTCGTGTCAGATTTGTGTTACTTTTACTACAGACTTCTTTACTTTCTCAAGCATATGCTGACTATTTAGCAAGTGCCGTAATGCCTCTGTGCATATAACATTTATTTTTTTTGTTTAGAATGTGTATGTTTTTTTATTATCGCCAATAATGACAGCTTCGTTGTTGAACCACGTGGGCAATTTGTCAACGCTTTTTGTGTTTTGTGGGTTGAAGCTAGTTAGTGCATTTGATTCCGCACAAGAAATCCAGAGAATATTTTTGTTTAGACCGCTAAAGGTTTGGTTAGCATACTGGACAGTAGAGCAAATAAAAATATTCCTTATAACAAAATAATTTTTTATTGTACATGAAATTGTGTGTTCTATGCAGGGCATTATTATTATATCTATTTATTTTTTTATTACATTTTAGAATTCTCGCCCGAATGATAGAAGAAAGGAGAAATTAGCCAGAGTAGGTGGAACCGTTTATTGTTAAATCTACAAAAATTTCTAAATGGGTACGATCTTGTATGTGTGTAGGTGTATTTGTTATGTTTTGTCTTTATAACTTTATAATCTTTAGAAATTACTTTTTAAATTAGATTTTGCTATAAATTTTTCGGTCAACATTCGAAAACATTTAATTGTGACGAAATTACATTTTTCCTTCTGCGTTTTTGAAAGTAGACGTTATTCGCTTCTTTAATCTATTCAGTAATTTAAAATATTCGGATTTTTAGATGTGAATTCTAAGTTTGAATGATAAACTAATGTCAAAACATCTTTACAATCTGATAACAATTTATTTTAATTAAAATTCACACTTTACAAAATATTTCTACGTCTACCTGGCACTGTCGACAATCACATCGAAATCATTTAAGTATATTTTTTAAATTAATTTTTTTTTTCAAAATTGTCGGATTCTATCTCAAAAATATGCACCGCGCGTGTAGCGCAGTGCCTAGCGCGCTCTCTTCATAGTCCGGTGGTATCGGATTCGAACCCCGGTATGTTCTTTCTGAATTTGGTTTTCTGTAGATTCCCAAATTCCACGGCAAATGCGGAAAGATAACATCTTAAGTCGGTCTACAACCGCAGGCGTAATAATAACTCATGGCCAGCCGATGCCCCCTATAATTGGCGCAAGCTGTTGGGGGATGTTAAGGCATGAATTATTATTATTATTATTAAATATCTTTCATCGGTCAGAAAGTACTGACGAGCAGAACTAAGGTTGCTGTGATGTGTGATTCTTCATTAGCACGAATATAACTGAAACAACTATTTGGCTAATATCATGTCTAAATATAGGACTAACGGCCTTCAACGGGACCTGAAATCAGTGACGGCAACTATTTTTAGCGAAAGCTACAATCTATTAGTTAACTGACTTGCGAGGCATTTTAACTCATTAGTTTTAGTCTTCATTGAAACATAAGCAGATTTCTCATCTGAAAAATACTGTCCGATACCGACTATCATTGTTGATCCCTGATGAGTGCAGAGCGATTTTATCCTTTAGCATTGCGAACTATGTGCTTTGTGGGATTATATTTAGAGCTTTCATAAAGGTAATATAATGGGTACAGATCATCAGAGGGCTTTGGAAAACACTTGCTGCAATACAGAATATTCTTCTTTCGAGAGGAAAAGGACTTGCTGTACAGGAAAAAACTGCACGACCTTTGCCACATTCGGATTCTACATATCAATGTCACTGTGAAGACAAAGCACCTCTCTGATTACATGTAAGGAGACCGTATCCGCAGATTCTTACATATTCGTATCCACCAACTGATCTTGTTTTTTTGAAGACCTAATTAACCGCATTAATCAGAATTTCAGACTTTCTAAAAGTGCACATGACATACTGTATACATAATAAAAAATGTTCAACTTGTGTACCTAAGGTATACTTCAATAGTTATATAGACACAAAGTGGTTGTGGTGTTTGGCCGACTATGTAGTAACTAATTTACGCTTCCTAAAGCATATGCGGTAGCTAAATCCTTCACAGTGTCCGTACTAGCATTACAATCACTTCTGTACTCACCATTTTTTAAGAAAACCATTAATAAAGGAAACACCTTACCTGTATGCATCCTTCTAATTCGCTATAATTTCTGAACGTTGGTATGTGGTTAATGTAAACCCAAACTGCCTATTAACTCTGCGGGAAAAAGTTTGCTTTTAACAATTTATTACGGCGCTTTAGAAAACGATAGTATATGATTTTTTTACACTTGCCCTCGAACGAATGAGTGAAAGCAGGACGGATATATTAGAAGATATTTTTACGGTGTGTTTAATCTCACGGTTTGCGGACGCGAGACAATGCAAAAATACGTGAACTGGTGTTGAGTTGGCTTCTTTTACTCCCCAGGGATCCGGCTGTGCATCCATCAAAAGAAGAGAAGACACGTTCCCGTGTATTGATTGAAATCGAAATTCCTACTGTGCATTTGCTGTGCAAGTTTGCGTAATAGTCTGCGGTTATTTATCGTCCCAAGCGTACAACTATCTATGTTGTCTAGATAACTGAAACTCAGCTGAAGTGAACAGCTTGAAAATAATAGGTTTGCACCGTTGATTCAGTAGTAACAGAGGTAGCAATTGTAATTTACAAAAATTTAATGGAAATGATTAAAAATGATGTGCAAGATCTCTACTCTCTAATACTTGATTATCAACTGGTATGCGAGTTTAATTAGGTCAAAATAAATTGTTGAACATTATTTAATGCCCTTAGAGAATTGTGTCTCTTATAGATAGATGTTCCAGAATTACTATGATTTTTTTGCTTATTAACAATGCATGAGCCAATCTTAACTTTTAACTACTCGCGTGAATGTAACATACATAAGTGCTCGCGTGGTGTCTATTAGGCGCCAATTGCTCCTATTCTTATTTTGGTGCTATAGTTTCAAACATTTCAATTTGTAGTAATAATGAATGATTATTTCTAGTAAAGAGAGGCTTATGCTATTATAAATTTGTTCATTAATTTACAATAAAAGTAAAAATTCATTTATAAGTCATAGCATTCAGTGCATAGATTCTTTGTATGTTCCGAACAAATATTCAATTTACATTTTCAACAAATTTGTTTAGAATGGCGATTTCTAGATCTTGGGCATAAATAACACCTCTTTCTTGAACTAGTCGCAGCTCCTCTTTCTTCCTGCTGGTCAGATTGCATATGTTCACCAAGTAATTTTCTAATTTTTCTTGGAACTTGTGGACATTCCAACCGATTTAGCTGATATGGTTTCACTAATTCCGGTGTTTATATTAATAATTGTATTCACAAATACATGCTTGAAGAATAGGTGTTAGGCAGAAATATATCGATATATTAACAAAATAATTATTTCGATTCAAAATCACCGTGGCGCTTATGAGGCGCCACGCGAGCAGTTAAAGGTTAAGCAAAGAAAAGTTTTGAAAATATTATATGGAATGTACAAAAATCGTAGAGAGTAGTAGATATATCAAGAATAGCGTAAGATATGTTCATGTGCACAAGGCACTTTTAAATCTGAAGCAGTTGAAAAACAAATATACGTGATTGAATAAATAATGTTCTTTTTAGCTGGTACTTCCATTCACCGTTCCAGCTGTTTGCAGAAATATAGAAGATTACAGATGTCATACTTGGTACGGGATTTAAATCATATCAATATCACTATCACTCATATATTCTTCATCACTGTCATCACCATCGTTATTTCCGATGGAATCAGATAACGGCATCGTCACAATTTGCTTCGAAATCGTCGTCCAATATATCATCACTTTCTAGTCGTACAGTGTTTCTCATTATAACAACATTTCATTGAGACCAAATCTTACCCGTTTCACCGAGAGATAAGCCGAACCAAAAATAATTTATATCTAAGGTAAAAATCCCCAGAAATTTCTTGCTAAACTAACAATTTATTAGAATACCCTTATAATACTACAATACATACATTACGTGTTCTACCATAAACGGCTCTATCTTCTACGGGAACATAAATGACTCATACAAAATAATACGTACTCTTCATAAAAGCATCTTGAACTTCCCTTCTTTTTTGCAACGTCTCAATATTTGCCATAACAATATCCATAAAATTGAATTGGTTGACTACCTCACGTTTTTCATATCCAAATGTTTTGTTGTAAGGAATTATAATGTGAACATCATCTGATCTTTTGACAGGAGCACTTTTGGTTTTTGCTCTTTGCGCTCCTAATAAACTGTTTTTGCTTTGGAATGGTGTTTCCAGTAAATCTGCGAACCTTATTATCATATCTGCCACCTGCTTTCTTCAAGACCTAGCAAAATAATGACTTTCATTTGAAGCCGTCTCTCTGCCCGCTGTTATTTCTACCAGTGTTCGAGCCTCAAAATCGTGTGGCTTTTGTTCCGTATCTCTTCTTTCTTGTTGTATTCAGTAACTTTTCTTGGGATCTTGTAACATTTGTCTTTGAAATTCGATAACCTTTTTGAAGTTGTGTAAAATGTTATATAAGTTTTAACGCTCTATCATCCGTTGGGCATGTTAAAATGAGCGGTCTTGTCATTCCAAAAAGCTGTTTGCACGGCTTATTGCGAAATAATTGGGGAAGAAACAGGTCATCTGTAAGAACTTATCGATTGGTATTGGTTGTATCGAATGTGCAAATACTATTGATTAAAACATAGTTCTTCAATCCCAAGTATATGTATGTAACAGTCTGTCGAAATAAAATTGTCTGTTCGCCTTTGGCTGACTGATGATCCATTATCTCCACATTCTTAACCAAGTAATATATAGCTGATATTTTAAAAGCGGTGGTCAATATTAATATCTTGATAGAAAAATGAGATGGTTTGAACTCATCCTGCTCACTGGGATCCTTCTAACGAGCACAGTTTATCTTTAGCACTGACAATCATTTCATCACCAGTCTTTATACCACTTTACTATATACTTGATTATCAACTATTATGCGAGCTTAATTAAGTCAAAGTAAATTGTTGAAAATTATTTAATACCTGAAGTAAACTAACTGCGTTAGTAGTAGTTTAGATAATTTGAAAATTAATTCCTGCAGTTGGTTTTGTTTTGTCACACTTGCAAATAAACTGTGTTCTTCAGCAAACGTATCAGGTGTATACGCTTCTGTATACACCTGCTAAATCTGTAGTAGTTTCGGGTGCCTTATATGTGCCAAAAACCCTCTTTAGTAGGTACTTCCAGATAATTTTTAATCATTCTATATAATTTCTCACAATAACTATAATTCTTGTTTATTATAGTTTATTTTGTATAGCAAATAATCCCTTTCCTAGAATATTTCACTTTGATCCATACATAACATTATTGCAATCAGTTTTCATTTTTTTGTCGTATATGGCTGTCACATTAGATTTATGCGAATTGATTGATTAACGTTTATCACTGCAGTTTTTCACTGTGATGAAGGAAATTATAGTAGTAACTCAGCAAAACTATGCCTTCTCTAGATCAGTCGCTAATCCGAAAAACAAAAGCCCGACTGTAGTTTATCAAATATCGGACATGGAATAGTAAAACAGCCCTGTTCTCAAATAGCTACTATTTGGAAAAATCCTTTTTTTTATGGAAGTTCCCTTAAGTACGAACGCAGTACCTACCCTTAGTTCTTATCTTTACAGCTCTGAGTTTATTGAATTCAATCTTCATTCTTTCCATTTGCCATTTAATTGAACTCAATCGTAAGAATCTCTTTATTCTTTATATTACACATATCAATAAAAACACGATAGTCTATTATGTACTTTCTTTTTTTGTTTCAGAATACTATGAATAGCTAGTTTAAATAAAATAAACTTGTGCTCTAGTATTGCTTGATGAAACGGTATTGTTAATTTTTGTTCTTTCTGTGTATTTTTTGGTATCTGTGAGCAGTAACCTTGCACAGTTTACGGTATAATAGGCATTTATAGTATGTACTAATGTGTTCAAAAAAGTATTCATTTCTTTTTTTTTTATAAAAGATTTACAATTATCGCCTAAATAGGTTAATAATATTTTCTAGGTTTCCTTGCTAATTGAAATAAAAAGTAGTCAATACATTAGGACCCCGTAAGATCACATGTTGTCTTAAGTATAATTATCTACAATCTCAACAAAAAGAGTAAACCAGATCAAACTCTTATACTCAACTTCTATAGAATCATTTCTGTGGCAAAAATTTGTGGAGTGCAATCTTATAGTAGTTATTTGCATTAGTTATGTCAAATTATAATGCTCGATCATAAAGTCTAATCTACACATACATTACACGAAAAGCTCCAAGCTGTATAAGGAATTCGTTATTCATGCATGTAACGTATGCAATTGCTTACGTTGGAACCAAGAATGCGGTATAAGTAATTGTTATTACCTGTCGAAACAGGTTCATGTGATAACGTTAATTCCTTGTTTTAATGGTGTTACCTTTCAAAATGCGGGTATCATTACATGGCATCAGGAGCGACAATTGGGACACAGCTTCTTGTTGACCGTTCACACTCTGTATATGCATAATTCTTGTTTGCCAGTTTGCCTGTGTACCGGTTAAGCGCCCTCTGTGACCATATGGTAACTTGTCGAGGTGCATTTCCTGTTATACTTTGAATGCGACATATGTGTTTTTATTTTTATTTGACACTTTGTAAATTACTTGTTCGGACAAAACTACAAGCTACGCGTATCTTTTATGAGAAATTTCGTTACTCTGAAACTATATATTGTAATGAAACGCAGGGCATATTCATTCATTGAAACATGTAATCGAATTAAAATTAACTTCTAATCGACCTCATCCTTGCATATCGTAACACCAAGACACATAGGTTCACACATAGGAGGAATTTAAGGTTGCTCAAATTTTTTTTTAACTCAGGTTTAAATTTAAATTAAATTAAAGAAAAGGAAATACAGTTTACCTTAAATAATTCAAGTATTCTTTTCACATTAGTTAATTCACATGTCCTACTTCGTCAAATGTCAACCTACATAAATTTCGCCTAAAAAGGAAATTATATAAATGTAAATCAATAGAAATAGACACAAATGTAATTTTAGCTAAGTATTAAATACCTTATTATAATTCGCAGTGGAATGTGGAATTATATTATAATTCCAATGTAAAAAGAAAAAAAAGGGTTCGATAATCTGACAATCGTAGCTCCATCACATTCTCTATCATAAAAAAATTCGAGATAACATATTATATGGGTAGTGTTATACATAAATGGAATCAGGATAATCCCAGGAACATAATTCAGCTATCAAAATTCAAGAAAACCTTGGTTAATTCAGAAACGAATTCAAAAATTAATTTTATAAATTTGGAAAAAAATACTCGATTGTCAATTCTTCGATGCTAAGATATCTAAATTTCCACCAATAAAGGGCCTGAATTTTGTATTTAGACAGAAAAATGCCGTGACAAAAGAAGAGAGTCTTGTCCGAGTCATCATAGTGAAAGCATGTAAAAATTCTTCTTAAATTCGTAAAATATAACCTTATTATAGACTAAAGTGGACATACCTAACATACAAATGATGTTTTATAAAAAAAAACTAATAATATTCAAGTGTATCACCAAACTAAACCGGATTCCCTGAAAGAAATACGAAGAACCAGTTTATCCATCATATCAGAATCCCGCACAACAACCTAGTCAGCCACCTAAAATCTTAGAGAAGAATCTCCGATATCCGAACTCGTGCTCGACAATTTCCCGACTGAATCGGCATATACACAAAATCCTGAACCTGACCTAGTCAATCCTCATAGTTCCTGTAGAACCAGATAAGGTTAGTTAATTTCTCAAGAAGAATGTTACTATTTAGCGAAAAGTTAAAAGTTAAGTTACTTACTGAAACTGTGAATTGATTTATATTAATATTTTTTTTAATTGCAATTATTTAAATATTTTCCCAAACACAGTTAACTAACTAAAGGATAATTTAGTTAAAATGAGGTAGATAAACATTTATTATTTGTCCGTTTAAGCTTCATTGTTTAATTTTAATAAGCGTGTTAATGTTTCTATTAAACAGGACTAGCGACATCTGTTGTTACAGAGTAGATGAGTGAAGAAAAGAACCCTTTGTCTTAAAAAAAACAACTTTAGTGTTATTTATAAATTTATTATTTCGATCCACACCCAATAAAATTTCAATTTGTTTAAAGTAAACAGTTTTTCTTTCCATTTATTTTTTTATTCAAATTAATTTACAAACTGAGTAACAAAGAACTTCCAACAACCCTGAGAGAGAGTCCATACAGGTAATAATCGCGATTAAAATTTATAACCATTGTACTGGCACCCACAGACCAGGGCACGCTACCAATCTTTTGTACAAAACCATTCGTGGGCATTACATATACAATATGTATCTATACATTTAAGTAGATACATATCACGTAGTATCATATAGTTTGTAGTTATGTACACTC